>NIVC01000670.1:0-112500 GCA_002269645.1 Macrostomum lignano
TCCCAAAACTGGAAACTTTCCCAAAACTAGAAACTTTTCCAAAAACTGGAAACTTCCCAAAACTGGAAACTTTCCAAAACTGGAAACTTTTCCCAAAACTGGAAACTTTTTCCAAAACTGGAAACTTTTCCCAAAACTAGAAACTTTTCCCAAAACTGGAAACTTTTCCCAAAACTGGAAACTTTCCCAAAACTGGAAACTTTTCCCAAAACTAGAAACTTTTCCAAAAACTGGAAACTTTTCCCAAAACTGGAAACTTTTCTTAAAACTGGAAACTTTTAAAAAAATTACTTCGTTAAAACCGAAAAAATCTGCTACCTGACGAGAATTTAGAATTTGGTGTCCATATAAATTACATTTTTTTTAGTATTACTTTTGCAAAAGCACACGGGTACTTTTTTGCACTTGATTCGATTCTTTCTTCTAGACTCAGCTGAGCAAAGATTCTTGTCAAAGAAAGCCGAAAACTTTCAAAGGAAAAATAACTTTTTATATCAGCTCCCTTGCTATTTGCCAATAGAAGTCTGTCTTTGCCGCTGCGAACAATAATTATGGCAGGCACAAATCATTAAATTACTCATGCAATTTAGACAAAAAAAATCGAGACCGGAGCTCAGGTGCCACGATGTGCGGACCCGCAGCTTTCGCTTGTAGAAATTCGACCACCTCTTGCAGGCATTTTGCCTTAGAATTCGCCACTGCCCCCCCCCATCCCAATTATCTGTATTTTTACAGCGTCAGGCGCCTCGGTTGAGCATTCTTACAAGAGCAAGGATTGCGCACTTTGATGCAAAATGCGTACAGGATGTACATTTGTACAGAGTGTACAGGGTGTACAGGTGTACAGGTGTACAGTGGCCTTGACTTCCTGACATCCGCGGCACGTACACACTCTGCACCATTGGGGTTGTCCTCACGGACGAAAATTTAATTGATTTTACAGCGCGAGCCTCAAATTAATGCGGATGCACATGGAACCGAACCCGGGGTACCCTGGCTTCTCTCTGCCCCATTCACCTAGAGCCAAGACTTTAGAGCCCAAGCCTTGCCTTGAGCCGGAAGCAGACCAGGCCGAACACGACCTCCTCGACAATTTCAAAACGGTCATCCGCAGTCACCAGCTCTTCAAACTGCTTGGCCAGACGGATATGCTGAAAAGGAGACAATATGAGTATTCATGCCTCAGACTCCTGATTAATTGTTAGGATTTTACGCTGGACAACGTCGGGAGACGCACCTTCCGGATGTAGCTCTGCAGTCCCTCGATGCCGTAGGAGCGAAGAACGAACCAGATCTTCAGCGAGCGAAAACGCCGACCAACGGAATCTGCCAGTGCTGCAGTTGTACAATGCAATCTTTGTCTACGAGTGAGTGCAATCAATGTACATCCTATGTGCCAACCGAATGTACATCCTACGTGCAACCAATATACATCCTACGTGCAACCGAATGTACATCCTACATGCAACCAATATACATCCTACGTGCAACCGAATGTACATCCTACGTGCAACCGAATGTACATCCTACGTGCAACCGAATGTACATCCTACGTGCAACCGAATGTACATCCTACGTGCAACCGAATGTACATCCTACGTGCAACCAATATACATCCTACGTGCAACCAATGTACATCCTACGTGCAACCGAATGTACATCCTACGTGCAACCAATATACATCCTACGTGCAACCGAATGTACATCCTATGTGCAACCAATGTACATCCTACGTGCAACCAATGTACATCCTATGTGCAACCAATGTACATCCTATGTGCAACCAATATACATCCTACGTGCAACCAATGTACATCCTACGTGCAACCAATGTACATCCTACGTGCAACCAATGTACATCCTATGTGCTACCAATGTACATCCTACGTGCAACCAATGTACATCCTACGTGCAACCAATGTACATCCTACGTGCAACCAATGTACATCCTATGTGCAACCAATATACAATATAAATCCTACGAATAAACCAAAATACATCGTAAATGTACGTACAACCAACAGGAGTACACCCAATGTACTTTCAATAAAGCTCACCCGATAGTCAGGCACCTGGCCGCTGAACTCGTGCTGCAAGTACAGCGGATCAACGTTGAACGTGTCGACTACTTTAGACGAGTCCTTCAGCCACAGGGCCGAGCAGTCGAAGGTGATTTGCAGCCACTTGCCCGGGTTGAAGTTGAACGAGTCGGCCAGCTGTTTGGGATGAAAACTGTGCGTGGACTTTTAAGCTAATTGAGCTGAATGTGAAATCAAGGCTAGATGCATTTTCGAACTCTGGAATAGGCAAGCACCCAGGAGTCTGCAGTATTTGGTTTTTCGTTCGTCATAATCGAGACCTTCGACATTTCAGCACGCTGAAAAGTTTGTCGCAGACACACGCTCACATAGGGTGTACAGCGGCCCTGACTTCCTATTCGTCAGGCATGTACAGTCTGTGCCTTGGGGAAATCGAACCAAGGATGGTGCCACAGTCGGACGCGTTTACCTCTGAGCTGCTCTGCCACAGGTCGGTAACGTACTCAAGACTCAACAGCAAATTTTTCCCTTCAATTTGATACGTCTTAACTACTGTTAGTAGCGTCCATCCATACCTCGATTCCGTTGGCGATGTGTCGGTACTCGGGGCAGATCAGAGATGCGCCGGCGTAGGCTGCGTCCACGTGACACCAGAGACCTTCGCTCTGGCCTGCGGCGAAAAATTTTATGTATCAAGTAAGACATTGTTTCGTTTGTGTAATTTAACTCCATCAGAGTTTGCTGAAACTACTCGGTGGCTTACAGACTTCGCCCAGTTCAGCCAAGTTGTCGAAGGCGCACGAGTTCGTTGTGCCTAGCGTAGTGATCAGCTGGATTGTTGTGTGTTATTGCATTGACTTAGGATTCTCACTCTTTGATTACGAATTGCGGTTAAGCCAACAAAATAGTTTTACTGCCCCTCCGAACCCCTCACCACTACAGCCACCTCACTCCCTGCCCCTCCGAACCCCTCACCACTACAGCCACCTCACTCCCTGCCCCTCCGAACCCCTCACCACTGCAGCCACCTCACTCCCTGCCTCTCCGAACCCCTCACCACTGCAGCCACCTCACTCCCTGCCCCTCCGAACCCTCACCACTGCAACCACCTCATTCACTCCCTGCACCTCTCCAAAATCCAAAATCCATGGCTGCACCAACCAAAATAGGCTCGAGTCCTCTGGCCCGGTCTTCAGCCACAGCTCGGGCCAAGGTGTCGCCCCTCAGCGAGCGCTTGCCATCTGTAGGCAGCTTGCGCAACTGCACAAAAGCCAGCATTGCGGCCCGCTCCACCGAAGAGTGGCTCTGAGAAAGCAGATTTTGAAAAAATAATGTTTTTTTGAAAGCAGATGTTGAAAAAAGGACGCAAATCACAATTAAGAATTCGAGCGGAAGGTCAAAAATTTTTAAGAAAATTTGAAGGCACTTCGACAGGCAATTTCGAGTAATTTTTTCCACTAATCTTTTGAAGAACCACCTGCATTGATAGGGCGAACATGTTTGTCAGAATTTTTCAGAATTTGTCAGAATTTGATCGGAAGCGAATCCCTGATGACCGAAAGCGAATCCTTCATGACCGGAAGCGAATCCCTCATCACCGGAAGCGAATCCTTCATGACCGGAAGCGAATCCCTCATGACCGGAAGCGAATCCCTCATGACCGGAAGCGAATCCCTCATCACCGGAAGCGAATCCTTCATGACCGGAAGCGAATCCCTCATGACCGGAAGCGAATCCCTCATCACCGGAAGCGAATCCTTCATGACCGGAAGCGAATCCCTCATGACCGGAAGCGAATCCCTCATGACCGGAAGCGAATCCCTCATGACCGGACGCAAAATCACCAGCCACTCACCTGATCGGAGGCGTAGGCCACCAACCGCGAGAGCGCCAGACTCGGCTGCTGCTGCGCCTCCGGTTGCTGCGCCTGCAAGCGCTGGATGGCCAGGTTCCTGGCTGACAGGAAGATCACCAAGGTGGCCTCGCTTGCCGAGCCCTGGATCACGCCGCCGCCGCCGCTTCCGCCGCTGCCGCCGCCAGCTGGGAACAGGAAGTGATCGGGCAGGCCCAGAGCCTTGGCCAGCCAGTCCATCATGACAGTCTCAAGTTCCGTGCAAGCTGGACTGGCGATCTGAGTGCAGGTTGTACATTCGGTTCACTTAATTCTAATTTAACACATTTTTTTTTAATTTCCTAAATAGGACTTTCTGGATCATTAAGGCTTTGTCTCTTCTTTGAACCAGCTTAGCTTAGCCTTATACATGATACATGATAACACCATGATCCAGATTACATGATTACACCTGCCCTAATAGGCAGATGTGCAACCGACAGCTCAGCCGCAGCTATTGCTCGGCGCATCTGAAGGCTGCGTACGGCTGTTCAGTCCAAGGACTGGGGGGTCGCCACACACCCTCAATTACCCCAGCTAATGCTGGCATCCATTTTACAGCTGAGTGAGCTGAAGCAATGCAGAGTTAAGTGTCTTGCTCAAGGACACAGATTTTTCCAGAGGGATCCGGAATCGAACCCCCGACCTTCAGGTCGTGAGTCCAAGGCTACATACAAACCCCCTTGGGACCAAACTGCGCTGGCTACCTCAGTGATGATGCATTTTTCTTAAAATTCGTTCTGTTTTCGTCTATCTTCACTAACAAGCCTACTTATAGTAGAAAAATACAGTCAAGCAAGGCTATTTTCCATGAAAACAGCTGCACAAACGCACCCAGGAGAAGCCAATGCAGCCAATGGCGTCACTCAGCATGTCGGCCAGAATTGACGGAAAAGTGTTGGCCGTCGGGTAGTAGGCGTGGAACTGCGGATGGTGCCAGTTTGTCACCTGGGCGTGGGGTGAGCACGGGTTGATTGACGCTCAGTTGACAAGAGCTAGCTGAGAACAGATACCCCAGTCTCACCCCGGACACACCAGCTAGCTGAGAGCAGACACACCCCGGACACACCAGCTAGCTGAGAGCAGACACACCCCGGACACACCAGCTAGGTGAGAGCAGACACTCCAGTCTCACCCCGGACACACCAGCTAGCTGAGAGCAGACACCCCAGTCTCACCCCCGACACACCAGCTAGGTGAGAGCAGACACCCCAGTCTCACCCCGGACACACCAGCTAGCTGAGAGCAGACACCCCAGTCTCACCCCGGACACACCAGCTAGCTGAGAGCAGACACCCCAGTCTCACCCCCGACACACCAGCTAGGTGAGAGCAGACACTCCAGTCTCACCCCGGACAGCACCACCCGCTCCAAGTCGGCCATGACGTTCTCAAACGGTTCCCCAGCCTGTGGCGGCTCTGCTGGGATCAGCGGTCGCAGATAGCCCGGCCGGACGTCCGGGACCACCTGGCGCTGGCGGAAGCTGGCAAAATAGTCGGCGATGAAGTCCACCATCGCCTTGCCCTGACGGCGAAACTCTTCGCGATCCATTGCAAGCGAAAGCAGATCAGAAGACAGAATCGGAGGTCTGAGCCTCGGCTTCTAGCAAGCAGTATTAAATAGCAGCAGAAAATTACAGGGTGAGTCAACAGTCGCCCAGGGTCCCTTGTCAAATGCTGTCAGCGTCTATAAAATATTTTGCCTCACGCCTGGGCTGATATCTGTCCGAGACTGCTGTTTATGTATCCCAGCCCTCCAACCCAGCTCTGGGTAATTGGAGATTTCCATTTTTTTCGTTCTTCAGCCCGATAATCCGATCCAATTATCCTCGAGGCGGCAGCTCTGACGGAGCATGGAAGTTGAGAGGCCTAACTGGGTTTTGCATGGAACGGAAAGCTTGGGCATTTTCCTTTGCTGCCGTTCTCAAATCTGCATGTAATCTAAGAGTTAAGCGTGCGATTGCGAGCGGTTTATATTAATAACTATTTGCTTCTGAGCTACTGTAAGTAGCGTTTGACGGAAAATTCAAATTCTCGAAAGCACAAATTTTGCTAGCCGAGAAAGTTGCCAGCCGGAAAATACCGAGAAAGTTGCCAGCTGAAAAAGTTGCCAGCTGAGAAAGTTGCCAGCTGAGAAAGTTGCCAGCTGAGAAAGTTGCCAGCTGAGAAAGTTGCCAGCTGAGAAAGTTGCCAGCTGAGAAAGTTGCCAGCTGAGAAAGTTGCCAGCTGAGAAAGTTGCCAGCTGAGAAAGTTGCCAGCTGAGAAAGTTGCCAGCTGAGAAAGTTGCCAGCTGAGAAAGTTGCCAGCTGAGAAAGTTGCCAGCTGAGAAAGTTGCCAGCTGAGAAAGTTGCCAGCTGAGAAAGTTGCCAGCTGAGAAAGTTGCCAGCTGAGAAAGTTGCCAGCTGAGAAAGTTGCCAGCTGAGAAAGTTGCCAGCTGAGAAAGTTGCCAGCTGAGAAAGTTGCCAGCTGAGAAAGTTGCCAGCTGAGAAAGTTGCCAGCTGAGAAAGTTGCCAGCCGGAAAGTTGTCAGCGGAGAAAGTTTGCATCAAGGAGGGTAGAAGCTCAGAATTTCAAGAGCTGTCTAATTTTACAATTATAAATCTGTTTTAAGAGCTAAAGTAATATCTAATACATTTTTTACAAAAACATGTAGTTTCTTTAAATGTAGTAACTGAAAGCATGCATATTTTGTGGCAAAGTGATATGCATTCTGTTTTTTCAAAATACAGTACTTTTCTAAAGCCAAGGCGGCGTGGCGTCATCAGCAGCACCTCCTGCACCGAATGTAGGCAAGCTGCAACTGTTTTTTTCCCTTTTCCAGATGAAGAGGCTCTGGGAGATAAGAGAGAGAGAAAGGAGGGGGAAGCTGAGCTGCCATCTGCCGGCTTCATCAATAAGCACTGAAGGATTTGGCAGCCATGAGTTCGGGACTAGGAGTAACCTCCAACCTCTGCACCGAGATCTTGCAGAGATCTGGCATAGCCATACGAGCGTAAGGCTTCTGCGGTTATTTTCCCCTGTGTGTTTCAATGTGCAATGCTGACAAGCCTCACAAATGCGGAGATATTGCCTTATTGGCCCGATTCTATCCAGCTGATAAGCATGCAGCAAAGAATAAGAATGAAGTAAAGCAAACGCGCGAAATGTAACAGACCTGATTCCACAGCTTTCTACTCGCATCTGAGGGCCTCGCTACACCAAACTGACAAGTGGCACAGGTGTTTTTGGCAGTGAATGATGTACGGTATGACACTGGGTAAACACAGACTCCAGCAACTGGGGCGTTGATGCGACTGACTGATCTGCACTTGTCCCGCTTCTATGCCTCAGCTAACTGGCTGTGGGGGGAGGGGAGGGAGAGGATGGGAGCAACTGAGATGGGGAAATAAATAATGAGAAAATATCCTGCTACACAGCTACACAACCCAGCTGAGAAAGGCAGACAGCCCAGCTGAGAGGCAGACAGCCCAGCTGAGAGGCAGACAGCCCAGCTGAGAGAGGCAGACAGCCCAGCTGAGAGAGGCAGACAGCCCAGCTGAGAGAGGCAGACAGCCCAGCTGAGAGAGGCAGACAGCCCAGCTGAGAGAGGCAGACAGCCCAGCTGAGAGAGGCAGACAGCCCAGCTGAGAGAGGCAGACAGCCCAGCTGAGAGAGGCAGACAGCCCAGCTGAGAGAGGCAGACAGCCCAGCTGAGAGAGGCAGACAGCCCAGCTGAGAGAGGCAGACAGCCTAGCTGAGAGAGGCAGACAGCCCAGCTGAGAGAGGCAGACAGCCTAGCTGAGAGAGGCAGACAGCCCAGCTGAGAGAGGCAGACAGCCCAGCTGAGAGAGGCAGACAGCCCAGCTGAGAGAGGCAGACAGCCCAGCAGAGAGGCAGACAGCCCAGCAGAGAGGCAGACAGCCCAGCTGAGAGAGGCAGACAGCCCAGCTGAGAGAGGCAGACAGCCCAGCTGAGAGAGGCAGACAGCCCAGCTGAGAGAGGCAGACAGCCCAGCTGAGAGAGGCAGACAGCCCAGCTGAGAGAGGCAGACAGCCCAGCTGAGAGAGGCAGACAGCCCAGCTGAGAGAGGCAGACAGCCCAGAGGCAGACAGCGAGGATGCACAGAGAGGTGTCAGCAGCGGTGGATTTCATTGCATCCCTGCTGTACCACCGCCTGCCACGCCGCCGAGTGGTGCATCTGTGCGAGCAGCTTCGCCAGGACATGCTGACTCATCAGTTTTCGCTGTCGGAAATGAGCGGCCTGCAAATCGAGGGCCCCCGAGACCCCCTGCTGATGCGGGCAGCTCAGCAGGCGGGGCTGCAGCCGATGGAGGTGGCGCGCCAGCTGCCGCAGGATCTGGCGCTGTGGATTCAGCCAGGCCGGGTGGCCGTCAGGATTGACAAAAACGGTGAGGGAAATTCTGCTTGGCTGGTCTCAACATCTCATGAAATATGCGTGACATCCTATTGGGCAGAATTGGCGTCAGCGCTGGTTGTGGGACCATGTCGCCGAAGGCGTTCCGCCAAGATGCCCGCAACTACAGCTTGATATATGGCAGATTTTAAATGTGCACTACTTTTAAGTAGCACAACAGGAACCTGTTGATCTTTTTTCAAGAGGATAGTTAAGAGACACGAACAACTTCTACGCGACAGATCACGCGACGCTGCTGAACTCTGACTCCGACACCGCCGACAATCTGCCGCAGGCGCGGTGGCGTGCAGCAACAGGATCTACTTCGTCCTACTTCACGGCCGAGGAGTTCGCGCGAACCAAGTTCGGCAGTACTAAGCTGCGCCAAGAGCGACGCCAAGGTCGGGGCGGCGGCGGCTGTGGCGGCAATGGCAGCGAGGGCCAATTTTAAAACTCAATGCATTGGATACACCCTCCTGTTTGAGCGAAGCACTGTTTGAAAGTATAAGTAAAACACTTTTAGAGGATATTCCTCCGTTTGGTGTAAAATGTTTCATACATCCTTCATTGTTTTTACACACCAATTTAAACTCTAAAAGACGATGCTAGCCATACTACTGGCTAATGCAAAATCAGTAGCGTATTTGGTGGTTAAAATTTGATAAAAAATTATTCGGTGAAAACATACACTGTAGCTGTAAATGCGGCAGACAAGGTGGGATAGACACAGTGGGAGAGGGGATAGACACACTGGGAGAGGGGATAGACACAGTGGGAGAGGGGATAGACACAGTGGGAGAGGGGATAGACACAGTGGGAGAGGGGATAGACACAGTGGGAGAGGGGATAGACACAGTGGGAGAGGGGATAGACACAGTGGGAGAGGGGATAGACACAGTGGGAGAGGGGATAGACACAGTGGGAGAGGGGATAGACACAGTGGGAGAGGGGATAGACACAGTGGGAGAGGGGATAGACACAGTGGGAGAGGGGATAGACACAGTGGGAGAGGGGATAGACACAGTGGGAGAGGGGATAGACACAGTGGGAGAGGGGATGGACACAGTGGGAGAGGGGATAGACACAGTGGGAGAGGGGATAGACACAGTGGGAGAGGGGATAGACACAGTGGGAGAGGGGATAGACACAGTGGGAGAGGGGATAGACACAGTGGGAGAGGGGATAGACACAGTGGGAGAGGGGATAGACACAGTGGGAGAGGAGATAGACACAGTGGGAGAGGGGATAGACACAGTGGGAGAGGGGATAGACACACTGGGAGAGGGGATAGACACAGTGGGAGAGGGGATAGACACACTGGGAGAGGGGATAGACACAGTGGGAGAGGGATAGACACAGTGGGAGAGGGGATAGACACAGTGGGAGAGGGATAGACACAGTGGGAGAGGGGATAGACACAGTGGGAGAGGGGATAGACACAGTGGGAGAGGGGATAGACACAGTGGGAGAGGGGATAGACACACTGGGAGAGGGGATAGACACAGTGGGAGAGGGATAGACACACTGGGAGAGGGGATAGACACAGTGGGAGAGGGGATAGACACAGTGGGAGAGGGGATAGACACAGTGGGAGAGGGGATAGACACAGTGGGAGAGGGGATAGACACAGTGGGAGAGGGGATAGACACAGTGGGAGAGGGGATAGACACAGTGGGAGAGGGGATAGACACAGTGGGAGAGGGGATAGACACAGTGGGAGAGGGGATAGACACAGTGGGAGAGGGGATAGACACAGTGGGAGAGGGGATAGACACAGTGGGAGAGGGGATAGACACAGTGGGAGAGGGGATAGACACAGTGGGAGAGGGGATAGACACAGTGGGAGAGGGGATAGACACAGTGGGAGAGGGGATAGACACAGTGGGAGAGGGGATAGACACAGTGGGAGAGGGGATAGACACAGTGGGAGAGGGGATAGACACAGTGGGAGAGGGGATAGACACAGTGGGAGAGGGGATAGACACAGTGGGAGAGGGGATAGACACAGTGGGAGAGGGGATAGACACAGTGGGAGAGGGGATAGACACAGTGGGAGAGGGGATAGACACAGTGGGAGAGGGGATAGACACAGTGAGAGAGGGGATAGACACAGTGGGAGAGAGGATAGACACAGTGGGAGAGGGGATAGACACAGTGGGAGAGGGGATAGACACAGTGGGAGAGGGGATAGACACAGTGGGAGAGGGGATAGACACAGTGGGAGAGGGGATAGACACAGTGGGAGAGGGGATAGACACAGTGGGAGAGGGGATAGACACAGTGGGAGAGGGGATAGACACAGTGGGAGAGGGGATAGACACAGTGGGAGAGGGGATAGACACAGTGGGAGAGGGGATAGGCACAGTGGGAGAGGGATAGACACAGTGGGAGAGGGGATAGACACAGTGGGAGAGGGGATAGACACAGTGGGAGAGGGGATAGACACAGTGGGAGAGGGGATAGACACAGTAGGAGAGGGGATAGACACAGTGGGAGAGGGGATAGACACAGTGGGAGAGGGGATAGACACAGTGGGAGAGGGGATAGACACAGTGGAAGAGGGGATAGGCACAGTGGGAGAGGGGATAGACACAGTGGGAGAGGGGATAGACACAGTGGGAGAGGGGATAGACACAGTGGGAGAGGGGATAGACACAGTGGGAGAGGGGATAGACACAGTGGGAGAGGGGATAGACACAGTGGGAGAGGGGATAGACACAGTGGGAGAGGGGATAGACACAGTGGGAGAGGGGATAGACACAGTGGGAGAGGGGATAGACACAGTGGGAGAGGGGATAGGCACAGTGGGAGAGGGGATAGGCACAGTGGGAGAGGGGATAGACACAGTGGGAGAGGGGATAGACACAGTGGGAGAGGGGATAGACACAGTGGGAGAGGGGATAGACACAGTGGGAGAGGGGATAGACACAGTGGGAGAGGGGATAGACACAGTGGGAGAGGGGATAGACACAGTGGGAGGGGGGATAGACACAGTGGGAGAGGGGATAGACACACTGGGAGAGGGGATAGACACAGTGGGAGAGGGGATAGACACAGTGGGAGAGGGGATAGACACGGAGAGGGGATAGACACAGTGGGAGAGGGGATAGACACAGTGGGAGAGGGGATAGACACAGTGGGAGAGGGGATAGGCAAATCAGCATCTTAGGCAAGCAGAAGCAACTGTAGGCACAAAGAAAGCACACTGAATTTTCTCACAGTGAACTGTTGCAGAAATCAAGATTAGAAAATGCTAAGGGTAAGCGTTGCAATAGTTACAAAGTAAGCCTGGCATTGCTAAACTTGTCTTATATTATGTCATGCAAGCCTGCGTCATGTCAACAGAGGTTATCAAACTTACTTGGTTACTCATACACAATTTATGTATGCTTGGGAGCTGTTAATGCTAAGTTTGACTGTTTATTCAATTATAGACAAGTAATTGGATCTGGCTTGTATAGAATAGCTGGTGTGGAAATGGTACGGCAGTTCCAGAATGCAAGCACATGTGTACAGAATAAGGCTATGGCTGCGTTGACGCAACTGGCCTTGAAATGCAATCTTAATGCTCCACCAATAAACAGGTTGTCGCACTGATAGGGTGTGACAAATTTCCATTTGGAAACTGGTGTATGATATCCAAGTATGTAGAGTGAGATGTTCTGGATCAATGGGTTTCTTCCTTGATAAGCAGTGCCAATATATACGAAGGCTTTGTGCAATTATATGAGGAAATAAAAAAGATGTATAAGCTATGAAAATGTGAGATGGATTCTTAATTAAGAATAGGAGTAGAAAATGTATTAGAAATAGAGTTCTGAGGGGATTAGAGATGGGGTGAGAGAGTATTAGAGATGGGGTGAAAGGGGATTAGAGATGGGTGGGAGGGGATTAGAGATGGGGTGAGAGGGAAATTAGAGATAGGGGTGAGAGAGTATTTGAGATGGGGTGAAAGGGGTTAAAGATGGGGTGAGAGAGTATTAGAGATGGGGTGAAAGGGGATTAGAGATGGGGTGGGAGGGGATTAGAGATGGGGTGGGAGGGGATTAGAGATGGGGTGAGAGGGAAATTAGAGATAGGGGTGAGAGAGTATTAGAGATAGGGGTGAGAGGGGATTAGAGATGGGGTGAGAGAGTATTAGAGATGGGGTGAAAGGGGATTAGAGATGGGGTGGGAGGGGATTAGAGATGGGGTGAGAGGGAAATTAGAGATAGGGGTGAGAGAGTATTAGAGATAGGGGTGAGAGGGGATTAGAGATGGGGTGGGAGGGGATTAGAGATGGGGTGAGAGGGAAATTAGAGATAGGGGTGAGAGAGTATTTGAGATGGGGTGAAAGGGGATTAAAGATGGGGTGAGAGAGTATTAGAGATGGGGTGAAAGGGGATTAGAGATGGGGTGGGAGGGGATTAGAGATGGGGTGAAAGGGGATTAGAGATGGGGTGGGAGGGGATTAGAGATGGGGTGAGAGGGAAATTAGAGATAGGGGTGAGAGAGTATTAGAGATAGGGGTGAGAGGGGATTAGAGATGGGGTGGGAGGGGATTAGAGATGGGGTGAGAGGGAAATTAGAGATAGGGGTGAGAGAGTATTTGAGATGGGGTGAAAGGGGATTAAAGATGGGGTGAGAGAGTATTAGAGATGGGGTGAAAGGGGATTAGAGATGGGGTGGGAGGGGATTAGAGATTGGGTGAAAGGGGATTAGAGATGGGATGAGAGAGTATTAGAGATGGGGTGAAAGGGATTAGAGATGGGGTGAGAGAGTATTTGAGATGGGGTGAAAGGGGATTAGAGATGGGGTGGGAGGGGATTAGAGATGGGGTGAGAGGGAAATTAGAGATAGGGGTGAGAGGGTATTAGAGATGGGGTTAGAGGGGAATTCGAGATGGGGGTGAGAGGGGAAATAGAGATGGGGATGAGAGGGGAATTAAAGATAGAGGTGAGAGGGGATTAGAGATGGGGTGAGAGGGGAATTAGAGATGGGGTGAGAGGGGAATTAGAGATGGGGTGAGAGGGGAATTAGAGATGAGGGTGAGAGGGGAATTAGAGATGGGGTGAGAGGGGAATTAGAGATGAGGGTGAGAGGGATATTAATGATAAGGTGAAAAGGGTATCTAACATAAAGGTCAGATGGATACAAGGCATGCCTATACCAGCACAGACTATATGCAACAGTCCGTGGATTTAACCAAAGATATACATGTAGTGACTAATCCTAAGTAGTCCCTCTATAGGAGATTTAGAGATATTTCAGCACCATATTATAATACATCAGAGAAGCCCCAGGTGCATAACGGGACTCGGGAGAGATTTTCTTACTCGTAGATTAGAGCCAGGTAAACAGCCAGACTCAAAAGAGATCAAAGTAGCTACAGAAACGAGGCAAAAGTCGCGCGTCCTCCAGAGTCCTGGACGAGTCTTTTATATCCATGTTGTTAACTCAATCGAGCATGCAATGGTGGGTTCAGCACGCCTGTGTTGCATGAGACAGACCAGGCCTACGAGCTAAGGTCTGCGATCCTACACACGTGCAGCCCCTCTATTCTGGTGCAGGAATGGCAGGAGAACTCTCTCCAAGCTGACTCGCAAGCCGACCCAGGGGTTCACGCCCCGCATGTGTTCAAGGCAGCTCTAGGGCTGCTGGACTGACTGGGCTCCGGCGGCGGCAACCGATCCGTGGCCTTTTGGCCAAGTTGGGTACGGGCTCCGCCCGGAAGTGAACCTGTGCGTATCAGGTACCTCTGGCCACGGCTCTGAGGAACAGGTATCACCCTCTGACCTTAACAGGGTATGCGGCCAGTCCGCAGGCTCCGGAGGCAGTCCTCCTGCTTCCCTCAAGGGCACAGTGCCAAGCCACCTCGCTACCTCTTGGCCTGGCTGTTGGGTTTGGGGTTACGGCCCAGCAGCTTCTCACCTCTGGTCCCCATTCGCCTTTCAGCGACTCATTGAGTATTCATTTACATCCAACACGTCCGAGGCTGCTGGAGCACCAACCGAGGTTGGTACCGCGGCCCAGCCGGACATTCGCAACACCGGAACCCCCGGTGCCTCTCAGTCAGCCCCTGCCGCCGCTCAGGACAATGCCGGAGTGGCTGGACAACAGGACAGCAGACCTCAGACCTCTAAAAAGAAGGCCCGTAGCATTGCTCGCTACAAAGCTTTTCTTCAGCGCAAAGCGGAGGAACGGAGGAATGCGAAAGCCGCCCCTCTGGACACCTCCGAGGAGGATGCCGGTAACTCTGCGAATCCCGCGGAGGAGCCGACATCCGACAAGGGGGCGGACCTCGCGCGCCGGTCAGAAGCGTCAGGTGCCGCCGAAGCTCCTGGTGCGGCTGGCCCCTCCCGTGACGGGCCCTCTGCCCGTGTGGAAGCTCCCACGGCCGCGGAGGGATCCAAAGCGGGGGTGCTGGCCAAACCACCAAGCCGAAGCGCACCTATGCGGCTATGGCCAAGATGCAGCCGGCCCTGGTTATCCAAGGCCAGAAGAGGCCTCTTACGGTCGAACAGCTCGACCAAATCTGGCGCAGGTTGGACTCCCATTGGTCAAGATGGCCTTGAGCGGCACCACTATTCAAGTCCAAAAGAAGAAAGTCGAGGAACAAGCCCTCCATATCCAGCCCGCCGACAGCCAGTCTGGACAGCAGCTCCTCGAGATGCTGAAAGCCTTCGACTGGGGTACGGAGCTGGAAAACCTGTTTATCTACAGGGAGGATGATATGTATGCCTTTAGTACGAACTATGTCTATGGGCAAGCCTGCGAGCTGAAGTTGAGCTGGATTAAAAGAGAGACAGTTCGCTAAGTTAGACGCTAACGCGCGAGAAATACACACGGCGTAAAAGCCAGAGCCTTGAGCTGACTAAACTTCTAAGTTGCTTTACTTAGTGACTACGTGATTTGTGCAAAGACGAAACAGAGGACGAGCGACCCCGGACACACCGGCACCGTGCCTGGATTCCGGCTCGCAGTTCCATCACCAAGGCCGACGAGCTGCGTCGCCTGCTAGTGGCTACCAAACCGGAGCTGCCGGCTAATCGCGTCGTAGTTCACGAGACCATCTCCAAGCCGGGCGGAGACGGTTTTACGGCTATTCTTCGACTGTCGGATAGCTGGATGCTCCGCTACCCGGACATGTCCCTTATCCCTGTCGGGCTGATGCAGATTCAGCTCTTTAGCTTTGAGTCTGACGCCACCCGTCCACCGCCCCCGGAGAAGCGTAAGCGGGCGAGCGGGGGCTCTGCCGGGCGGAAACGCCCAGGAAAAGAAGCTCCCGTTCGTCACGACCCCTCCGAGGGCGTGGACGCTGTCAGAGGGAAAGCCGCGAAAGCTGCAGCAACAGGCGGACGTGGAAAGGGCCGGAAACCCGCCCGGAACACTATCCGCTCTGGTCTGACTCAGCGCGCGAAGCAGCTGCTGGACACCGCCAAGGCCAACAACCGCAGCAACCCCTAGCCCAGTGTCACCACTGCTGCCCCCCCCCCCCGGAAAACCGGGTCGAGAGCGAGAATGCCGCACAGGTGGCGGCCCCGCCCTCGACCATGGAGACCACCCGGGAGGAGCCCATGGAACTGGAGCCTGGAGACATCGGCGAGGCAGAAGAGGTGGCTCTCCTGTAAAACTCGCCTTGAGCCGGCAGGAAGCTGCGCGACCACTCTTGGAATCCCCGGAGTGGAAATCCTGCAGCTAAACCTACACCATTGCATCGCGGCCTCGACCAACCTGATGCGGGTGGCAAGCTTTGTGAAACCGGGCATTATCCTAATCCAGGAGCCCTGGACAAAGAAAGGCCGGAGGATCTCTGCCAGCTCGTCCGCTACCTAAGGGCTACCGGGCGAGCGACAATCCACCTCCTGGACTCTCCGGAGGGGGACCGCGCTGCGGACACCGGCGCCACCGGAACTTCCTGCGCGACACCGCAGCACTAGCTGCCCGTGGTCGCCAGGGGTTAGCGAAATAGGGGGCAACGCCTCCTCGCTGTTTCCGGACGCACGGAGCCCCCTGCAGCTAAGTCAAGTCAAGTAACTCAATCGAGTTTAATACCTGGAGCAGCAGCAGCTGCTAAGGCTGAACAGATGAGCACGTTTTGAACAATCGTTCCCAGTCCGCCGACTGACAGCCTGTGCAGATCGTGCCACGCAAGTGCATGCTGTACTTAGTAGGCCCAGGTTGATAGATTGATAGAGGGATGAAGGGCTGTCAGTTCCCGATACGAGGGGCAAATATAGGAGCCTAGGAGCCTAGGAAGGCCCATTGGTGTGTGGGGGGTGGCAAGGGCAAAGTGCGGGGGCTTGGATCCCCAGGCTTTGTTAAAGGAGCATGGAATCGGGAACACGCACAGTTTGGTGGGGAAGGGTGTTGCAGAGCTACCCCAGCAAGCCCTATTGGCTTGGACCAATGGAGAGTTGGACTGGCGCCCTCAACCCTCGCCGCGCTCTCTCTATCTCCCTTCCTCTGACATGCCGAATATAAAGGCTAAGGCTCCATAGCATAGCCAACTAGCAATTCACAGGACCAGCCCAGACACAGCCCGAGTTGTGCGCAGACAAGATATTACAGCTTGTTGGTTACGCAACGAGAGGTAGGTTAGGGGCAGGCACAGCAAAAGCGCGAGAGGGGCTCTAGCACATTCCACTACGATTGTCCGAGCGTTCAGTTTTTCATTTCAACTTTTTCTCGCCTTCTTTTTAAGTTGCGCAACTTCATTCGGCCATCGCTAGTCTGGCACGAAGCAGTCTGGTCTGTCTGGTTTGTGTTGATTCCAATTGGCATCTATGAGCTCTGGTGAGTTTGACTGCTTTTTGTTAAACATTGTTCTTTTAGTGCGATTGTAGACAGGAGGGGCACCCTGTGTTGGTTGGAAGAGTGCCTACTAGAATACGAGAAAGACGCCATTAGTATGAGATGCGCCATTCTAGTATTAGAGGCGCCATTATAGTATGAGAGGCACCATTCTAGTATGAGAGGCGCCATTTCTAGCATAAAATGCGCCATTCCAGTATTAGAAGCGCCAATCTAGTATGAGATACACCAGTCTTGTATCAGAGGCGCCATCCTAGTATGAGATGCGCTATTATAGTAGGAGAGGCGCCATTCCTAGCGTAAGATGCGCCATTCTAGTATTAGAGGCGCCAATCAAGTATGAGATGCGCCATTCTAGTATCAGAGGCGCCATTCCAGTATGCGAGGCGCCATTCTATTGTAATATGAGAGGCACCATTCTAGTATGAGAGGTGCCATTCTATTGTAATAGAATTGTAATAGAGGCTAGTATGAGATTCACTGGAATAGGGACAAGTTTGCTGGAGTTGGAGTCATGGTAGTGGAATTGGAGTCAGGGTGATGGAGTTGGAGTCATGGTAGTGGAATTGGAGTCAGGGTGATGGAGTTGGAGTCAGTGTAGTAGAGTTGGAGTCAGGGTGCTTGAGTTGGAGTCAGGGTGATGGAATTGGAGTCAGGGTGATGGAGTTGGAGTCAGGGTGATGGAGTTGGAGTCAGGGTGATGGAGTTGGAGTCAGGGTGATGGAGTTGGAGTCAGGGTGATGGAGTTGGAGTCAGTGTAGTGGAGTTGGAGTCAGGGTGATGGAGTTGGAGTCAGGGTGCTTGAGTTGGAGTCAGGGTGATGGAGTTGGAGTCAGGGTGCTTGAGTTGGAGTCAGGGTGATGGAGTTGGAGTCAGGGTGATGGAGTTGGAGTCAGGGTGATGGAGTTGGAGTCAGGGTGATGGAGTTGGAGTCAGGGTGATGGAGTTGGAGTCAGGGTGATGGAATTGGAGTCAGGGTGATGGAATTGGAGTCAGGGTGATGGAGTTGGAGTCAGGGTGATGGAGTTGGAGTCAGGGTGATGGAGTTGGAGTCAGGGTGATGGAATTGGAGTCAGGGTGATGGAGTTGGAGTCAGGGTGATGGAGTTGGAGTCAGGGTGATGGAATTGGAGTCAGGGTGATGGAGTTGGAGTCAGGGTACTGGAGTTGGAGTCAGGGTGATGGAGTTGGAGTCAGGGTGATGGAGTTGGAGTCAGGGTGATGGAGTTGGAGTCAGGGTGATGGAGTTGGAGGCAGGGTGATGGAATTGGAGTCAGGGTGATGGAGTTGGAGGCAGGGTGATGGAATTGGAGTCAGGATGATGGAATTGGAGTCAGGGTGATGGAATTGGAGTCAGGGTGATGGAATTGGAGTCAGGGTGATGGAGTTGGAGGCAGGGTGATGGAATTGGAGTCAGGGTGATGGAGTTGGAGGCAGGGTGATGGAATTGGAGTCAGGGTGATGGAGTTGGAGGCAGGGTGATGGAATTAGAGTCAGGATGATGGAATTGGAGTCAGGGTGATGGAATTGGAGTCAGGGTGATGGAATTGGAGTCAGGGTGATGGAGTTGGAGGCAGGGTGATGGAATTGGAGGCAGGGTGGGACTTAAATTAGGGCTAAAATTTCTCAGTGGAACATAACCTCACAACCATATGCCATCATCAAACACGAATCTCTTTTACACCCAGAAAACCAGTCGCATTAAAGTGCATTGGGAACTCTAGTAGGGCTTTGCGAAAGTGCAACCCCACTGGGCAGAGCTGCCCTCCAGCCGTACATGCACTTGCCTGCTCGCCTGCATGCACCGTTGGAGGAGAGGCCAGCATCAAGGGGCGCGTGAAGGGGGGGGGGTAGCGCAGACGGGGGCAGGCGGACTAGAAGTTCGGCTTGATTGATTTCGAGTGTAAAAGTGCAAACTGCGGCTTTTCGTTGGGAAAAAAATCCCCGGGGCTGGCAGGGAAGGACGCTGAGGAGGAGGAGGAGGGGTTGAAGCCGAAAACCTGGAGTGCTGGGATAGGGAAGGAGATGGGAAAAAGTTCCCTATAACTCTCTCTCTCTCTCTCTCTCCAGGTTCGTACCCCCATGCCGCTCACTTTCTCAATGCGCCCGCCGGGTCTTGCTTCTTGTCTTCTTCTTTCAATCTGGAGAGGCCCGAGATGCAAACTAGAGACAGGGAGAGGGGAAGGGACGCTGTGTGGTTTAGGCTCACTGGCGAGTGCGTCATCTCTTGGAGCAGACAAAGTGCACTAAGGAGAATATAAGGGGACATTATTTGGCTTTCTGTCACGCTCCCAGGTCTGACGGATAGGCCCTGAGGGGGGGGGTTGCTGAACTTCTGTGTCTTGTTGACGCAGTTCAACTGACGCAAGCAGTTTCCTGCGCAGCCGTAGCAAATTACAGGTTTCTGGGAGACATGCTGTCAATATAATTGAACACTGTTCTCACTGATGCGTTTGTTAATTGAAACTGCAGCTGTTTCAGCAGACCTGATGTCATTTGAAATAAAAATATTACGTTTTAAGTCTCTAGAAATGACTTAAAAAGTGTAAACGGAGGTATTAAAATTGCGCCATTCTAGCATGAGATGCGCCATTCTAGTATGAGAGGCGTCATTCTAGTATGAGATGCGGCATTCTAGTGTGAGAGGCGTCATTCTAGTATGAGATGCGCCATTCTAGTGTGAGAGGCTTCATTCTAGTGTGAGATGCGCCATTCTAGTGTGAGAGGCTTCATTGTAGTGTGAGATGCGCCATTCTAGTGTGAGAGGCTTCATTGTAGTGTGAGATGCGCCATTCTAGTGTGAGAGGCTTCATTCTAGTATGAGATGCGCCATTCTAGTGTGAGAGGCTTCATTCTAGTATGAGATGCGCCATTCTAGTGTGAGAGGCTTCATTCTAGTATGAGATGCGCCATTCTAGTGTGAGAGGCTTCATTCTAGTATGAGATGCGCCATTCTAGTGTGAGAGGCTTCATTCTAGTATGAGATGCGCCATTCTAGTGTGAGAGGCATCATTCTAGTATGAGAGGCGTCATTCTAGCATGAGATGCGCCATTCTAGTATGAGATGCGCCATTCTAGTGTGAGAGGCTTCATTCTAGTATGAGATGCGCCATTCTAGTGTGAGAGGCGTCATTCTAGTATGAGAGGCGTCATTCTAGCATGAGATGCGCCATTCTAGTATGAGAGGCGTCATTCTAGTATGAGAGGCGTCATTCTAGCATGAGATGCGCCATTCTAGTATGAGATGGGCCATTCTAGTGTGAGAGGCTTCATTCTAGTATGAGATGCGCCATTCTAGTGTGAGAGGCGTCATTCTAGTATGAGAGGCGTCATTCTAGCATGAGATGCGCCATTCTAGTATGAGAGGCGTCATTCTAGTATGAGAGGCGTCATTATAGCATGAGATGCGCCATTCTAGTATGAGATGCGCCATTCTAGTGTGAGAGGCATGGTTCTAGTATGAGATGCGCCATTCTAGTGTGAGATGCGCCATTCTAGCATGAGACGCGTCATTCTAGTATGAGAGGCGTCATTCTAGTATGAGATGCGCCATTCTAGCATGAGATGCGCCATTCCAGTATGAGATGCACCATTCTAGTATAAGAGGCGCCCTTCTGGGATGAGATGCGCCATTCTAGTATGAGAGGCGTCATTCTAGTATGAGATGCGCCATTCTAGCATGAGATGCGCCATTCTAGTGTGAGAGGCTTTATTCTAGTATGAGTTGCACCATTCCAGTATGAGATGCACCATTCTAGTATAAGAGGCGCCCTTCTGGGATGAGATGCGCCATTCTAGTATGAGAGGCGCCATTCTGTCACTAGAGACGCACTGCAGCTTTTACTATAGACAACTAGGGAATCTTCCGTGGTCAATTGGTGCAAGCAAAGTTGCACCCCCAAATTTAAGGCAGATGAGCATACTTCTATTGGAAACCATTCATTATTGATCTGCTGTCTATGGCCTGAACCAAAATGACGAGCTTCAAAAATACAAGTAACGAGAACGTTGTCAGAATTTTTTAATGGATAAACTTATCAATTTGAAATATTTACTCAGAAATTTTGAAAAATACGATCAACGATTAACTTTATAAGCCTATATGAATCAGTGATACGTCAGCCCAGACCTGAGCATTGCTTGAGCATTCACGTATCTCAATGCTCTCTACCGTTCATGGCTTGATCCTTGCCAGATTTGCAAAGTACATGGCATTCAATCAATGGTATGTAGACCTTAGTCAAAGGTTCACCATATCCGGGCAGTGTCGCTTTCTTGGCTCTGAGTCTTTGACAAAACTCAGTGGCCATATAATTGCAGCAGGTTTGAGGCTTGCTGGTCTCTCAGTGGGAGTGCTGTCTAGGGCGTGCTCTATGGCGTGCTGTCTATGGCGTGCTGTCTATGGCGTGCTGTCTATGGCGTGCTGTCTATGGCGTGCTGTCTATGGCGTGCTGTCTATGGCGCGCTGTCTATGGCGTGCTGTCTATGGCGTGCTGTCTATGGCGTGCTGTCTATGGCGTAACCTGTCTATATTCTTATAGGAATAGGAAATTCAGATGACAGAAGCAAGTAATCGGTCCTTTATTTAGTTTCTAGAGGTTAAAAATGAGTACTGAAGATAATTTTATCTTCTGACGAGAAGAACTCTCTTCAGTAAAGAGTCAAACACATAGATGAGGGGTTGGAAAACTTTGGCCCGCGAAGCCTCTATTCGGCCCTCGGGTCTGTGAAGCCCGCTCAAGGTCTCTTCTCAGCTCTCTTATCGTATCTTCTCTCTTCCCTCTTCTCTCGATCCTCTCAATGCTCATTTCTCTCCTCTCTCCTCTAATCTTCTCCCTCATCTCTTCTCTCATACCAGATCTTATCGCATCTCTCCTCTCATCTCTCTCGCTCTCTCGAAATCCCTTGCACCGCTTATTAGTACAATTTTGTTTCGTTCAGCCTCAAAGGCGAGGTGAGAATAACAGACAATGAGATATAAAAATCTGAGAAAAGAGCGTTAGGGAGAGAAAATGCGATAAAGGCTGTCTAAATAGTCCACCACCCCCCATCCAGGCCAGCTCGCCTCGGCTCTCCCGGCCCCCTTCTCTAATCCAGGCACCTGCCCTGGATGCGCTTTAGAATCCGCCCCAAGCCGGGTCAATTCAGGTCAAGGCGAACAGCAGCGCGGCAGAGAGGAGAGACGGAGGGGTTGGCTGGGCCGACTGAACTGGAGAGAGAGCAGCCCTCCCACTCTACCCCACTTCTAGCTGTCCCAATCTATCCTCACGGTGCAAGAGGGGAAGGAGGCGGCTAGGTCCAGGGTTGCACTATTTTTCAGCGGACATTCCTAACCGCCGGCGCGGCTGCTCTGGACCAGAAATCTCTGGTTCACCTTGCGTCAACTTGCTGGTTATTTTGTCCTTAGTTCAAAAAAATTAGCCGAAACCAATCGAAAGTTCATTCAGGGGTAGTATCCTCATTTTTTAGACAACAACCAAGGTTAGGTCCATCAGAAATCACTAACAAAATTTCTAGATCCTTTAAAAATAATTTAAAAATCTTCCAAGTGTACCGTCGAAATCATCAAAAACCTTTCCAAGTCCTTCGAAATCATCAACAACTCTTCCAAGTCCTTCGAAATCATCAACAACTCTTCCAAGTCCTTCGAAATCATCAACAACTCTTCCAAGTCCTTCGAAATCATTAACAACTCTTCTAAGTCCTTCGAAATCATCAACAACTCTTCTAAGTCCTTCGAAATCATCAACAACTCTTCCAAGTCCTTCGAAATCATCAACAACTCTTCCAAGTCCTTCGAAATCATCAACAACTCTTCTAAGTCCTTCGAAATCATCAACAACTCTTCTAAGTCCTTCGAAATCATCAACGACTCTTCCAAGTCCTTCGAAATCATCAACGACTCTTCCAAGTCCTTCGAAATCATCAACAACTCTTCCAAGTCCTTTGAAATCATCAACAACTCTTCCAAGTCCTTTGAAATCATCAACAACTCTTCCAAATCCTTTGAAATCATCAACAACTCTTCCAAGTCCTTCGAAATCATCAACAACTCTTCTAAGTCTTTCAGAATCATCAACAACTCTTCTAAGTCTTTCAGAATCATCAACAACTCTTCCAAGTCTTTCAGAATCATCAACAACTCTTCCAAGTCTTTCAGAATCATCAACAACTCTTCCAAGTCCTTCAGAATCATCAACAAATCTTCTAAGTCTTTCAGAAGGGGGGCCGTAGCCCAGCGGTCTAGCGCAGGCTCTGGTATGCCAGCGACCCAGGCTCGATTCCAAGTGCAGTCACATTAATTTGGGGCTGAATTGGAATCTCGGCTTGGCTCTGCTCGTGCAATTAACGGCCTTGAGAGCCAACCCCCCAAGGCGCATTGAAGTGTACATGCCTGACGATAAAATAAAGTTAGGGCCGCTGTACACTCCTGTGTGAGTGTGTGCCTGCGTACGTATCCGCGCGCTTGTATGCCTGCTCAGAGGAGTCGGCGGAATGGGCAGTAATGCCTCTCGCCGGTTGTGTGTTGATGTCGCTTAAAGTGCGCCAGGGTGCACACAACCTCCCTGCCTCTAATAAGAAAAGTCTTTCAGAATCATCAACAACTCTTCCAAGTCCTTTGAAATAATCAACAACTCTTCTAAGTCCTTCGAAATCATCAACGACTCTTCCAAGTCCTTCGAAATCATCAACGACTCTTCCAAGTCCTTCGAAATCATCAACAACTCTTCCAAGTCCTTTGAAATCATCAACAACTCTTCCAAGTCCTTTGAAATCATCAACAACTCTTCCAAATCCTTTGAAATCATCAACAACTCTTCCAAGTCCTTCGAAATCATCAACAACTCTTCTAAGTCTTTCAGAATCATCAACAACTCTTCTAAGTCTTTCAGAATCATCAACAACTCTTCCAAGTCTTTCAGAATCATCAACAACTCTTCCAAGTCTTTCAGAATCATCAACAACTCTTCCAAGTCCTTCAGAATCATCAACAAATCTTCTAAGTCTTTCAGAAGGGGGCCGTAGCCCAGCGGTCTAGCGCAGGCTCTGGTATGCCAGCGACCCAGGCTCGATTCCAAGTGCAGTCACATTAATTTGGGGCTGAATTGGAATCTCGGCTTGGCTCTGCTCGTGCAATTAACGGCCTTGAGAGCCAACCCCCAAGGCGCATTGAAGTGTACATGCCTGACGATAAAATAAAGTTAGGGCCGCTGTACACTCCTGTGTGAGTGTGTGCCTGCGTACGTATCCGCGCGCTTGTATGCCTGCTCAGAGGAGTCGGCGGAATGGGCAGTAATGCCTCTCGCCGGTTGTGTGTTGATGTCGCTTAAAGTGCGCCAGGGTGCACACAACCTCCCTGCCTCTAATAAGAAAAGTCTTTCAGAATCATCAACAACTCTTCCAAGTCCTTTGAAATAATCAACAACTCTTCCAAGTTCTTTGAAATCATCCACAACTCTTCCAGGTCTTTCAGAAATCATCAACAACTCTTACAGGTCTTTCAGAAATCATCCACAACTCTTACAGGTCTTTCAGAAATCATCCACAACTCTTACAGGTCTTTCAGAAATCATCAACAACTCTTACAGGTCTTTCAGAAATCATCAACAACTCTTCGAAGTCCTTTGAAATCATCAACAACTCTCCCAAGTCCTTTGAAATCAGCAACAACTCTTCCAAATCTTTCTAGGGAGTCATGAGCCAGTTCTGCTGCGGTTGCGGTTGAGCAGACGGCTACGCTGACTGGTACAAATTTATTAAATGTTAACACAATTTAAGGAAAAAAGTTACACCTATAAGGGGTGGAGCCGTAGCCTGGATGCGGCGAGAGTTGAACACCCTGTGATCTCCCGGACTGATTCTTCTTCTGACTTCTTCTGAGGAATTCTAGGCTGGCGCGCTGCAACATAGGTTTTGTTAATAAGTTCCTTCGCCTGACCTTCTAACTCCCTTTTTGTCTTAAACCTCTGTCCCACTCTGCATTCCACTCGCTTTCTCACCTTCTTTCCCACTCTCTTATCTCGAGAACATAAACCTATGATAAATATTCTCAACTCTATCAACTCTATATTTTGGCCTCTGCAACTCTTTACTGGACAACATGAGCAAACCGTATCTATTTAATTCGTGCTCTGCATCAATTTTGACAGATTCAGCGGCCCGCCAGGCAGCAGCCGCTGCTCAAGCAGCTCCGGCTGAAGAAGGCGCCGTCGGAGGTGGCGGTGGGGCCGGCGCGGGCCAGCGCAGGACCGGCCGGGTGAAATGGTTCAACGTGGCCAAGGGCTTCGGCTTCCTGACTCCTGACGACGGCGGTGCAGATGTCTTCGTTCACCAGGTGTGAAAAGCTGCTGAGATGAACAGGCGGTCTCTAATTATAGGATTGGAGGGTGTTGGCGGTCTCTAATTATAGGATTGGAGGGTGTTGGCGGTCTCTAATTATAGGATTGGAGGGTGTTGGCGGTCTCTAATTATAGGATTGGAGGGTGTTGGCGGTCTCTAATTATAGGATTGGAGGGTGTTGGCGGTCTCTAATTATAGGATTGGAGGGTGTTGGCGGTCTCTAATTATAGGATTGGAGGGTGTTGGCGGTCTCTGCAGGATCGGAGGGTGTGGCGGTCTCTGCAGGATCGGAGGGTGTGGCGGTCTCTGCAGGATCGGAGGGTGTGGCGGTCTCTGCAGGATTGGAGGGTGTTGGCGGTCTCTGCAGGATTGGAGGGTGTTGGCGGTCTCTGCAGGATTGGAGGGTGTGGCGGTCTTTGCAGGATCGGAGGGTGCAGAAGTGAAAATTTATCGATTGCTACATCGATTATATTACAAAGAGGGTGTAGAGTGCCTCTTTCCCCACCCCCGCCGCAGTCCGCCATCCAGATGCAGGGCTTCCGCAGCCTGGGCGACAACGAGTGCGTCGAATTCGAAGCGCAACCGGCGGCCCGCGGCGAGGAGGCGACGCTGGTGTGCGGGCCGGGCGGCGCAGACTGCATCGGCAGCCACCGCAGACCGGTCGGGAAGAAGAAGCGAAGAGTCAGGCGAGTGAAGGGACTAGTAGGGGCGAGTTGAGATAATCTCCATGGTGAGGAGAGAGAGATTAGCGAGAGTGGAGAGAGAGATTAGCGACAGTGGAGGGAGAGATTAGCGACAGTGGAGGGAGAGATTAGCGACAGTGGAGAGAAAGATTAGCGATAGTGGAGAGAGAGATTAGCGACAGTGGAGGGAGAGATTAGCGACAGTGGAGGGAGAGATTAGCGACAGTGGAGAGAAAGATTAGCGACAGTGGAGAGAGAGATTAGCGACAGTGGAGGGAGAGATTAGCGACAGTGGAGGGAGAGATTAGCGACAGTGGAGGGAGAGATTAGCGACAGTGGAGGGAGAGATTAGCGACAGTGGAGAGAGAGATTAGCGACAGTGGAGGGAGAGATTAGCGACAGTGGAGAGAAAGATTAGCGACAGTGGAGAGAAAGATTAGCGACAGTGGAGAGAGAGATTAGCGACAGTGGAGGGAGAGATTAGCGACAGTGGAGGGAGAGATTAGCGACAGTGGAGGGAGAGATTAGCGACAGTGGAGAGAGAGATTAGCGAGAGTGGAGAGGCTGATTGAAACAAAGCCAGAACTGAGGACACTGAGATGACAAAGCAGGCAACAGAGATTCCCCACTTCTGCTCACTCCAGGTGCTACAACTGCGGCCAGTTCGCAGATCACGTGGCCGCCGAGTGTCCCGCCGGGCCTATGCCGAAGTCTTGCTATCATTGTCGCGGCGGCGATCACCTCGTAGCCGACTGTCCGAGACGGCAGGGCGGTGGCGGCGGCGGTGCATTCAGTGAGTCGCGGTGACTTGGCAGATGACGGAACAGTCTGCCCAAATATGTTCGGGTCAATGATTGCCAGAAAAAATCTTAAAGGCGATGTTTGCAGGCAGGCAGTCCGGCTTAGCAACAAAATACGAGCGTAGTTGCCGAAGAGGCAGCCTGCCTAGGAGATTCGGTAAGCAGCTTGTCTGGGCGGTGTTTAATAGCTGTTTTCAACTTGACCCAAAATATAAATAAGACCAAAATTGCTAAGTAATTTTGCCTGCCTCAATTATAGCAGCCGAGCGCGGGCAGCCCAGCTGCGCATTTTTGTTATTTTTTGTAGCTTTTTTGTCAATTTTCAACCGTACTTAGATTGGCCGCTTCGGTCTCTTCCGCGTACTGCAGTTTTCAAGTCAAGTCGAAGCAGCCAGAATATTTTTTTCTCTCTCTTGGCTCGCTTTGGTCCAAAAATACTCGTATTATCGCAGCTATCACCGCCCCCATCCCGTGCTGCTCCCGCTCGCCTCTATGGAAGCGCTGCATCATTTTTTCGCGGTGCGTCATTTTGCGCCTGTCCGTTTTCAAGGCTTCGACTGTTTTGCCTGCCTGTTTTTTATCTCTTTCTTTGAAAAGCTTGGCTATGCGTGCCAATGATTGAATGATTGAATTTCGGCCCTCCCAAGCTTTTAAGAGCAAAAGTACTTATAGGAGCTATATCTCTGTATTTTGAATGTTGAACATGTCTTTGGAAAGAAAAGATTTAAGCTTAAACTATAGTAAAATAAATTGAACTAGAGACACTTATCAATACCATTTAGGGCAGTCTAAAAAATCCAATCTCCATTGTCTCAGCAATCTTCAATCTACATTGTCTCAGAAATCTCCAATCTCCATTGTCTCAGTAATCTCCAATCTCCATTTGTCTCAGCAATCTCCAATCTCCATTGTCTCAGTAATCTCCAATCTCCAATATCTCAGTAATCTCCAATTTTCTAATATCTTAGTAATCTCCATTGTCTCAGCAATCTCCAATCTCCATTGTCTCAGCAATCTCCAATCTTCAATATCTCAGTAATCTTCAATCTCGGATGCCTTGAGACAGGATAGAAAATATCTACGAGCTGTCTGCAATTCCCTGTCAGGAATTTATTGGGCAAATCATAAAAATGGAGACGTTATTTATGCAAAAACAAAAATCTGATGACTTTAAACACTGAATAAGATTAGCACAGCATATAATCCTATAATCTCGAGCCATGACAGTCTTATATTTTCCAAAGACCTTTGACGAACCAATTGCTAAAAAGACATTGAAGCAGCCTTAAATTCTATCAGGTCAACAGGAGCTGTTTCACTGTGTTTTTGTACAGGTAAATATTTTTGTTATTGTTGTGAAAAATTGCATTCAACTGCGGCTCATGATGCCACTGCGGTTTGTGTTTTTTTCGTTGACTTGATGCACAGTATACCATTATAGTAGCTATTAGATTCCGTGTTTGCTGTACTATCCCCAACCAAATATTATGATAATAGTTCAAGCTTGGCGAATAAAGTACAAAAGGCTTAGTCCTTGTTTTTATTTTTTCGGTTGCTGTCTCCTTGAATGCGCAAGTGGTATTAATTGTTTTTTATTGATAGTCCGACTCCTTAAGCTCTTTATATCTACTCGTAAAAATAAGCTCGCTACTACCTCTATCCATAACGTGAGATCGTGTATTCTTTCAATTTATTAGTTTTTGTTTGACTGCGTGAAACCAACCTCATTGGCTATACTACCTCTATCATCAGGGCTTTTTGTGGCTTAATAATTTTGTTTAACTGCACTTAATTACCTCAAAAAACGGCTACCTCGTCAAGTTTGCTTTTTGGCAAAACTGACGTGACGCTTTTTTCAGGCCAACGGGTTTCAACTAAAGTATATTTTTTTATCAGATGTTGCTGTATTCCTAATTTATAGATATCAAAAACTCAATTTTGTTGCTTTTACTTTTATTTTAACGTAGTTCGCTTAATTAGCAACTGTGAGCTTCTCTGTGCAAAATTTGGCAATATTTCTCGATAAAGAGTCGTGTTTCTTTGCAGTGTTAAAAAACCAAAAACTAGACGGCTGCTCCACCTTTCCAGAGTATTTATTTACTCAAGATTTACTCAATCTATAATTTATTGAATGTAACTGTAATACCCACGCATTCATTCATACTTAATCCTCATATTCTAACTCGCGTGTTGAGTCTTTGTCCACCGTTTTAAATACATATTAATTCAAAAGGTACCTGCAAGCCTATTTGGCTCTGCCACGGGTTACTTTACTCTAAGACAAATCAATTTCTGTGTGAGGCATCGATTTCTTATTGCTTTTAGGCTGGCATCTGCCTACGGCACTTACAAGACACTAGCGTCACAGCAGCATGTACAGGCAATATACTGACATCACAGCAGCATGTACAGACACTATACTAACATCACAGCATGTACAGGCAATATACTGACATCACAGCAGCATGTACAGGCACTATACTGACATCACAGCAGCATGTGCAGGCACTATACTGACATCACAGCAGCATGTGCAGGCAATATACTGACATCACAGCATGTACAGACACTATACTGACATCACAGCATGTACAGACATTATACTGACATCACAGCATGTACAGGCACTATACTAACATCACAGCATGTACAGACACTATACTAACATCACAGCATGTACAGACACTATACTAACATCACAGCATGTACAGACACTATACTAACATCACAGCATGTACAGACACTATACTAACATCACAGCATGTACAGACACTATACTGACATCACAGCATGTACAGACACTATACTGACATCACAGCATGTACAGACATTATACTGACATCACAGCATGTACAGGCACTATACTAACATCACAGCATGTACAGACACTATACTGACATCACAGCATGTACAGACACTATACTAACATCACAGCATGTACAGACACTATACTAACATCACAGCATGTACAGACACTATACTGACATCACAGCATGTAGACATTATACTGACATCACAGCATGTACAGACACTATACTGACATCACAGCATGTACAGACACTATACTGACATCACAGCATGTACAGACACTATACTGACATCACAGCATGTACAGACACTATACTGACATCACAGCATGTACAGACACTATACTAACATCACAGCATGTACAGACACTATACTGACATCACAGCATGTACAGACACTATACTGACATCACAGCATGTACAGACACTATACTGACATCACAGCATGTACAGACATTATACTGACATCACAGCATGTACAGACACTATACTGACATCACAGCATGTACAGACATTATACTGACATCACAGCATGTACAGACACTATACTGACATCACAGCATGTACAGACATTATACTGACATCACAGCATGTACAGACACTATACTGACATCACAGCATGTACAGACACTATACTGACATCACAGCATGTACAGACACTATACTGACATCACAGCATGTACAGACACTATACTGACATCACAGCATGTACAGACACTAGCTGACACAAAGAAAAATAAAAAACAGCTAAAATTGTGCGAGTCTGAAGCAGCCCAGACTCAAAAGCAACTCAGCTAACACAGTGCAAATTAAGATGGGTATATTTTTATGATAAAAAATTTCCAACAAAGCCGTCCAAGGACAGCAACAGTAACTTGGTGAAGATGGACACAGACAGTGATTTTGCAGAATCTGTTTGTCAGCTGTCTCTCCAGCAGCTAGCTGTGCACGGATTCCAACCTCAAAAAAACATTAGCATATGCTTAGCGCAACCTTCAACTGAACCCAACAGTCGAACAGAAACAGTGGAAAACAGATTGCTCAAGAGCCGCTAGTAACACTGAAATGAGGAGTATTTATTTGAATGCCGAATTTCGCTTCAACTTGCATTGGTCCCACAGCCAACGGTGAGGCAATTCTGTCCATTCCGCCGACTTCCGAGCGCACACAGGAGCGTGTACAGCGGCCCTGACTTTCTAATCGTCAGGCATGTACACTCTCTGTGCCTTGGGGGCTGGCCCTCATGGCTGTGAATCGCACGACCAACTGGCTAGCCTTCAGTAGTATGTTGCGGATCAGAACACACGCTTATTAGCTTGAAATAATCTCATAAATGCATATCGAAGCAAAAAATCAGCCTTCAAATAAGTGCAATTCAGATTCTTAAGCATTAAGCATTCAGCCTAAGCGGTCAGCAGTGCGCGCAAAGCAGCGTCCAGATCAGCGCCGTTTTCCCGCAGGCAGCGCTCGGCAGCCGACTGGCTGATCTCGAACTCCCTGGCTAGCAGGTCCGCGTGCTCCTTGGCGACCTTCACTTTGCTCAGCTCGCGCTCCCGCCGCTGCTTCTCCGCCTGGTCCAGCGCCTGCCTGGCCGACACGGCCCGCATCGCTTCGCCGATTTCGCCGCCAGCCGAGCGACCGCCAGCCAACTCGGCCTCTTCAACGTAGTCAGTCACTTTGCCGAGCTCGCGAGCGCCGCGGGCCTCCAGTTTCGACTGCTTGGCTGCTGCCACCGCTTCTCCGTCGGCCTCCAGCTGGGCCTCCGGCTCTGAGCATTCGTCGTCTGATTCGGCAGCCGCCGCAGCAGCAGCAGCGTCCTTGCCGCAGTTGTCCTTGGCCTGAATTAGCGCAAAGGATTGGGCACTTATTTTTAATAGCTTAGAAGAAATCTTATCATGCTCAACTCAGCAACAAAATATCTACCGTAGGTTAAGATTGATTTATTTGGTCATTGACAGGGCAATAACATGTCTCCGATAACTTCAGCACATGTGCTCAGTCATGCTTTTGGAGACGCCACAAGGTCATGGCTACATGAGTAGAAGCTACTAAGCTACTTACAAGCCAGCAGTAGTATATTAAGACCTCCATTTCAACAGAATTTTTGTTGCGCTTTAAATATTTTTCTTATAATAAGCTACTAAGTCTACATACTACTGCTCCTAATTTTTATTCTTGGAAACTATTGAAATTATTAAACTAAAATGAAAACAAAATTTTTTTATACAGAACAGAATAACCTTAAATAATTGTTGGTTTAATCAACTATATGACAACAAAACTTTCACACGCTATGCTCAACACGATATGAATAATTATGGAACCAATGCAAAGACTATAAATACAGCGTATAATTAAATTTACTCAAGAATTCTATCAGTTTTTGGTTCGATAAAAGAACAATGGCTAGCACAAGAGAAGCAGCTAAATCGAAAATTGCTGTAAATATCTCACAGTAATTAGCATAACGCCAGCGGCGGGCGCAGTCAGCACAAAATATCACCTTTTTACTAACAATAGAAAATTTTTATTTAACAAGCAAGGCAAAGTACGTACGAAGGTGATTATTGATAAAAAATAATTGTTTTAGATGCGCAAGTCTAACAAAAAACACCGGTTCTACTCAGATAGAACTTTCTAGATTTTACCTCCTTACGTAAAAAATGTACAATGAAGTACACAAATTGCAGAATACTAAAACATTGCATCGAACACTTGCGTGGGTAAGACGTGCACCCTAACAATTAGAAACTGTACCACCAAAACACGGCCAGTCAACAAACCAATCAGAATTGTCATGAAACCAACCAATCAGAATTGTCGTGAAACTAACCAATTAGAATTGTCGTGAAACCAACCAATCAGAATCGTCGTGAAACCAACCAATCAGAATCGTCGTGAAACCAACCAATCAGAATCGTCGTGAAACCAACCAATCAGAATCGTTGTGAAACCAACCAATCAGAATTTTCGTGAAACCAACCAATCAGAATCGTCGTGAAACCAACCAATCAGAATCGTCGTGAAACCAACCAATCAGATTTGTGAAACAAACCAATCAGAGTTCTCGCGTAACCAACCAATTAATCGAGACATTTGTTGTATTTTATGACAAAAATCAATTGGCCCTCTTAGCTCCCCCCCGCCGAATGCACGGATGTTCCAGCCTGAAGCTGGCATGTGCAATACAGCTAGTGTAGAAAAACTGTTTTACCCAGCAAATCACATCTTAGAGAAACCACATTCAAGAAATGCAAACTCGGGCAAGAGGCACAGGACAATTCTAAGAAGCTGTCCCCACTTCTTAGTCCCCGTGCGACTTGGCAGCCGAAGATGATGTTGCCGAGTTAGCTTGAGCGGCCAGCAGCCGTCCAGCCAGTCCGACGGTGACCGAGCCGCTAAAGAAGATGCAGGGCAGCCAGGCCCGGACTCGGACAAAATCTACACTAGGCCGGTAGGCATCCAGACAAATCATCATCTGATTGACAGCCGCGGCTAGCAGAGCGATGACAAGGGCCAGGCCTAGGCCGGATCTGGAGCCGTCAAAGTAGAACCAGAGGCCCAGACTCATAGCGGCCAGACACAGGCTGAGCTGAGCGTGCGACATGAAGTCGATCTTGGCGGCCGCCTGGTTCAGACCAACAAACAGGGCCGCGCAGCGGATGACGGAGCTCCAGTCGGTGCGCTGAGCCACTGTCGGATCGCCGAGCAGCCGGTCCACGGTGGGGTACAGCAGGCCGATTGCCACTGGGGCGGGTATTGAGGGAATGCGGCTGAGTTTACCTATAATGGAATACTGAGCTCGAGGATAAGGCAGGTTTCAGGGCATAACTTGGGGATCTGGGTGATGACAGCATAACTTGGGGATCTGGGAGTGATGACAGCATAACCTGGGGATCTGGGAGTGATGACAACATAACCTGGGGATCTGGGAGTGATGACAACATAACCTGGGGATCTGGGAGTGATGACAGCATAACCTGGAGATCTGGGAGTGATGACAGCCTAACCTGGGGATCTGGGAGTGTTGACAGCCTAACCTGGGGATCTGGGAGTGTTGAAAGCATAACCTGGCGATCTGGGAGTGATGACAGCATAACCTGGGGATCTGGGAGTGTTGACAGCCTAACCTAGGGATCTGGGAGTGTTGAAAGCATAACCTGGCGATCTGGGAGGTTTGATAAAGCCAAATCTTTCTAAAGTTGGTGGCACAGCCTAAGAATGTTGGTAGACGGCTAGTTTAGAATCTTTAAGAATCTTAAAGGAGGGGCGGGATCTGTTGCTCCAATTGTGATAGGTCACTATAAACAATGACGAGTGGATTCCTACCTGCAGAAAGGCCGCAGGCAGGTGGCACCCACATGCCGGACTTGACCATACCAAGCCACATTTCCGATGTGATTAACACCTGATTTTTTTGCGCCTGCATCAGGTTGATAAGCAGGCTGACGCCAACGCCAAATAGGAATAGCATGGCAACCCGAAGTGCTACATGCACTGCCATATCAATAATTTTTATGAAGCTAGCAAAAAAATCCAGCAAGAAATTAGTGCGCAACTGAAATGAAATTTTAAATTCCTTCGTGGGTGAATTTGAAATCATGTTATATTATGCTTAAAACAATTTTTTCTGAACCACATTTGCATAGTTTCCCTCCAGTAAATTGAAAGATCTGCACTAGGACTTGTGCTTATATATTATGTACAAGCTGCTGAAACCCGCGGATTTTAAACACACTGAATTCCAATCGCAGGAACTATGTTTGCCTGCATTCTGGAATCTGAAGCCGTATTTAAACAAAAACTTGTTCATAGCACAGATACTAGAATAACTAGATGTGTCACTCGCAAAAAATGCGTTTCTCTACTCTTTTTTCAGTAGCAAAATTAGCGTTTTTTGCCTTTATAAAAGTGAAATTAAAATTTATCTACTTTTGAACGAAATTTAAAGTTTTTAAAGCTGCAAAATTTGTCTGTGCCTGATTCTACAAGCAGGCTATTTAAATAAGCATGTCTGCTGAGTTTTACCGGTTCAAAAATAAACGAATTTAAGACTTAAGACTGTAGAAAACTACAAAAATGTAAAATTCCAAATTCAGTGCTTGGCATAGAGAGCAACAGAGAATAGTGCTGGCGCCCAGACATCTCTCTACTGCTCTCTCATTGGCTGAGCTAGATTGGGCCTTCTATCCCTTCCTCTCTCCCCCCCTCCCTCTCTTCACTCATCTCGCTCCTCTCATCTCTTCTCACTCCCCTCTTCTCTCTTCTATCTTTTCTCTCATTAAATCTCTAGCCTTTACTCTGTTCTCTTATCTTTCATCTTAAAACCATGAGCTGGAGTCTTTATCTGGTCTTTGAGGTCTACTTTACTGCTTAAGATAGGAGAGAAGATGGGATTGAGGAGAGAGAGAGGAGCAAAGGGGAGAGGAAAGGGGAGAGCTAAAGAGAGGGCCAGATAGGCTTTGCTGGCTGCATGTGGCCAGCAAGACAGAGTTTGCTGATCCCTGTTTTAGAGAGTTACCAATACCGGAAGGCAAACTTCACTTTTTACAGTTTCGGTTCTGATTAAAGTACAGAGTTAAGACAATATTTAGTTAATACTAACTTATTCATATATGCCCAACCTCAAAATTTCACCCGTCCAGTGCGACTTAGTTTTGTCCAGATTTGCAACTTAGTTCCTCCCAATTGCAACTTAGTTCCTCTCGATTGCGACTTAGTTCCTGCCGATTGCAACTTAATTCCTGCCGATTGCGACTTAGTTCCTCTTGATTGCAATTTAGTTCCCCAAATTGCGACTTAATTTTCACTTAGTACATGACTTTTCTTGCCTTTTTCTCTTTTTTTCTCTTTCTTCTTTCCCCTCTCTCTCTTTACCCTCCTTTCATTTCCTTTTCATTTACAGCTCAAGGTTTTTTAAGCAAAGGCACAAGCCTGAACAATGTACTCGTAATCTGTGCTCATTTACTTTGAAAATTCTGCCCATGATATGCCCCTTGGACTGTACAGTAAACATTTGTTCGCTTATCTCTTATAAAAGTTGTTGTGACTAAAAATACACCAGACCTGAAGAAGGAATAGACGATTCGAAAAGAGAGGAGAGGCGAGAGAGGGGAAAAGAGATAAGATAAAAGATAATAGGAGAGATAAGGGGGTGAGGATGATGAGAGAGAGGGGAGAAGAGGGGAGAGAGAAGAGGAGAGAGAGGAGAAGCGAGATGAGAGATAAGATGAGAGAGGATAGAGTAGAGAGGAGCAAGTAAAGAGGAGAGAGAAGAGAGTAGAGATGAGAAAGCAGAAAGCTGCAGATGAGAGGAGAAAGGAAAGAGTTGAAAGGAGAGATGAGAGATAAAGGAGGAGAGAGGAGAATGGAGAGAGAAGAGAGGAGACAAGAGAGGAAGAGAGTATAGCAGAGAGAAGGGAAGAGAAGAAAGGCAAAAGGAAAGTAAGGAGTCAAAAGAGGGAAAAGAAAGAGTACAGAGGAGAGAGGTGAGAAAACCTTTAAGACAATAAAGATGAAAAATGAAAGAGGGGGATAAGAGAGCAGAAACGAGAGTGAACAGACAAGAGATGGGAGAGTAGAGAGAACAGAGGAGAGATAAGAGAGAAGAAATTACAGAGAAGAGAGAAGAGAGGAGAGACAAAGGGAGAGAAAAGTGAGTGAGGAGAGAGGAGAGGAACGAGGAGAATGGAGAGAGGAGAGAAGTAGAGAGAAGAGAGATGGGAGAGGAGAGATAAGAGAGAAAGAAAGAGAGGGGGAGAGAGAGGAGAGAAAAGAGAAATGAGAAGAGAGAAAATATAAAAGAAGAGAAAGGAGAGATGAGAGAGCAAAGACGAGAGAGAAGAGAGGTGAGGGAAGAGACAAGAGAAGAGGGGAAAGAGGGGAGAGGGGAGAGAGAGGAATGTGAGGAATGAGAAGAGGGGGAGAGGAGAGGAGAGAGCAGAGAGAAATGAGAAGACATAAAAGAGGAGAAAGAAGAGATGAGAGAGCAGACGAGAGAAAAGAAAGAAAAGAATAGAGAGGAGAAGAAAGAGACGAGAGAAGAGGGGGAAAGAGAGAGGAGAGGAGAGAGAAAAGAGTAGACAGGGGAGAAGAAGAGAGATGAAAGAGAAGAGAGATGAGGGAAACTACGAGAGGAGAGAGGAGAGAGGAAAAAAGAGAAGGAGAGGAGAGGGAAGAGAGGAGATGAGGGATGAGAGGAGAGATGAGGGATGAGAGAGAAGAGAAGATAGAAGTTTCAGAGGCAGAGGCCAGAGTTTGCCAATGCATGTTTTAGTCAAACAGACATTGCCTGACATTATGTGCAGCACCCTAGCCAACAATATCAATGTTTGCCTCAAATCCTAATTTTACACAAATGTGCTCCATTTTATGTCTACCTCTATCCTACTAACTATTAACAAGTTTTTGTTTGTGTATGGCCTTAGATTTTAGAATACATGCTAAAATAGTTTTGGGGATTGGAATTCCCTGGGTTCAAAATCCATGGGTTTCAATAGCTTGTATTATATAATAATAACACTGACTATATAAGAACTTAAAATCAAGTATTACTATTAATAATAGGATCTAAAACTCAAAATCATATAATTTTGGAAACAAATTTCCTATAAAAAATTTATTAAAAAAGGAAAGGTAATTTTTTTATATTTTATAATCAATGATTCTTTGATCTAAGTCTAAGGCAATAAAGAATAAAGATTGCATGCATAATTATAACTTGCATAATTGTATGCAGGGTAGGCTGTATACATAATTAGACAATCCTCTAGTTTGGCATGTTTAATTATTTAAAAAAAACAGCAACTTTGTTAGTTATCGCGAGTAAATATTTGAAATCAAGTGAATATAAAATGAGGTAGTGATATGGCAAATGTCAATATTATGTCTATGGTTACAAGCTTGAGATGACTAAAGGCTATCTATAATGAAAGCTTGCAATTGCTTCTTGTTTTTTAAAAGGGACTAAGGTGGGAGGGACTAGGATTCTAAGAGATTTTTTGTATTGCTTGCTTTCCTGAGCAATATTGGTTGATCATCAATCTTAAACAACAACTATTCTTGATCATGGCTAAACACCCTGCAGTACAGTACCTACTAGTATAATTATAATTGCAGATGTTCAACCTATATCATTGTTGCCATTTGTATGGCACCATTGCCACCTGCGCAACATCTTTGGCTCAGTAACATACTTTTCTGGGTGGTACACTACTATGATTTCTAATGCAACTAAACATGACATAACAAACTCGCTAACTGTTGTTCAACTTTGTTAGAACTTTGTTCAAAATCTGTTAAATTAAAAAATAATTAAACATGCAAAACTAGAGGATTGCCTATAATTAATTACTATTATTTATTAAATTACTATTTTTTTAGTTTTGCATATACAATACATCATATTATTTTGTTATATTTAATAAAGTTGTGCAATGAAAGTTTCATTTTCTAGTTATTTTTTGTTTAAAAAGACCAAAGAAAGTTGTAAATATACAAATGGCATTAGTATAATTTTTTGTAAATTTGTTAGGTTTGTTCTTGATCTTGATTCTTGAATGAAATATATTTGTTATACAAATGATGCATGCAAATACTCATTGGCCTGCATATAGTTCTTACATATAAATAGGCCTACACTAGGCCTATCAGTATCACTACACAGATCATACAACTTTGGGCTTATGGGCCACTTATCCACTTATGTTATGAGTTTTACATCCTGTTGTTGTTTATACAGTGATCCAGGACCCATGTCCTCGCTTAAAGCTTGCAAACAACACACCCAGATAAATAGTTTTCGAAAAATGTTCTATACAATTAAAAAGTGCCTACTATCATATAGTTGACCAGTCCCGCAAAAATTATATATTGATATATATTGAGGTGGGGGTGGAAGTAGTAGTAGTAGTAGTAAGTTGGCTCAGGCAAGAAGCCTGTTTGGCCAGTATATTTCTGTGTATTTAAGATATTTTAGCATTAAATAAATAAAAATGCTAAAAATTTTAGCATTAATCAAATTAATTGAGCCCTAGAGCAAAAATCAAACTTACGCGAAAATAGATTTCATAGAAACTATTTAAAACAAGTGCTTTGATTCTTTTCATATCTACGGTATGACTTATTGATACAGGCCTACAGTTTTTGACAACTAAAAACTTGCGAAAAAGTCAAAAGTTTAATATTTAACGCAATAATCGGCATAAAATTATTCATTATTCATTCTTTCATTCATCATTTAAGTTATTCATTCATCAATAAGCCTAATTAGCGAACCAATGATTCAATAAATGAATTTTTTTTATTAGTCACTTTTGAAACATTTGGGCCACCTTATTTATTTAAGTTTTTACATGGTGTTTGTACAACTAGAAAATGAAAGTATTTTCAAGGTGCTTCTTGCGCACGTTGTACGTTTGACTGAAATCAGCGCTTTGGAATTTTCCGTTGCAGGTGCAGCTCGTAGTTCGACGGCACGGGTTATCTGAATATTATTATGAGTATGACCCTTAATCTAACCTTTACAATTTACGTTAGGCCTAGTCATATACGTGCAATCTGCGTATGAAATTTTCCACTCGGAAATGTTCCGTTTGAGAAGTTATGTGCTCTTAAGCCCTTTTAGACTTAGGCCTATTGCCATTGGCCAAATTTAATTCACATATGTCGCCTATCCTATGATATGACCTATATATAAATTAAGCAATTATACTAATACCATGGCTAAGACCCCCAAGGGCTCTAGCCATAGTCATCATATTTAGAATTTGAGATTGTCATATGCAAGTTTACAAGTAAAACAACTAAATTGTCTAAATCCTCATTGCCTCAGCATTAGACAATGCTACATTTAAAAAAATCATCATTATTACAAATGGTTTGAAAACTCTATAATTAGAAATATAGATATATTTTTAAACTTTAGTTAGTTAAGATATTATTATTATTCCTTGGCTTAGGCCTAGCTATTGCATTTTGAAGAAGTTTGATAAATTTGTCATATTTAAATGTTAGTCTTATGGATTGGCCAAGTTCTCATCATCAAATCTCTCAAATGGCAATTGCAACTATATCCTGGTCAAGCCATAGCCTTGCCTACCTATACCATGGCTTATTTGTTTTAAGAAAATGACTTATAAACATTATGGCTAGGCCTATGCCTATAATAGTATTAATAAATACATATGTTAGAGATTTTAAACCAAATTTGGATATTTAAAAACATATAGGCCTATATATTTTTTAGGTCTAGTTAGGCCCCGCATAGTATAACTAGCCTTAGTGGTAATATAGTTTTTGTTAAGTAGTAACAAATTAGCCAAAGTGGAATTTTAAGGCTAAAAGTATAATTTCTCTTTTTTTCTTATTTAAAGCAGTGCAAATAAAGCTTAAAAAGGAAAATAAGTTATGAGACTAGACTTAAACCATATCTACTTTTTTAATTTCAAGGTATAATTTCAAAATTTAGGATGCCTATGCACACTCTGCATATAAAAACTTCTACTTTAACTATAATTTTCTTATATCTATATTCATTTCTATAGACTAGACTAGTTAAATCATTTTATATAGATATACTAGGCCTATATTAGGATATACCAGGCCTCTTTCTTAGGCAAAAGTCTAAGAAACTATATTAAATGTTGATTTTGAGTTTTCTCTACTTAATTGTTGTTAAGCTAGCAACCTTACTGGAACTTTTAATGATATTAAATCTAATAACAATAGTTTTTCCATTTTTTATTGAGCTTATAATCTGGTTTTGTGGATATCAAGATACAATATTGCATCCAAGGTCCAATTTTAGGATATAATTTAGATATTCTAGATTTTATATAATATCTATATTGCATGAAAAACTAACCTTATGTTTTTTGCAGCTAGTGCTAAAATACAAAGTTGCATCTAAGGTCTAATTTGAGGATGCAATTTTGTAAGTCAAGATACTATAGTATTTTTATTGCACAAAAAATAAACCCCACTTTTAATATATTGATAGAGTTAATGGTAATAGTCAGGCCTTAGTTTAACCAATTACTTGTTAATCTATAACTATAGATATAACTATAACTATAACTATAGATCTATAATCTATCTTGTTAATCTAATCTATAAGTATCTATAAATAATTATTATAGAGATTGTATATTATTTTAAATTAGCCTACTATCTCAATTATAAAATATACACATGCTAGTAAAAAATCTTTAGAGTTCTCTTATAATATAAAATTCCCAATATAAGCTTAGCTAGTAAATTTTCCATAACTTCCTTTGTCTTTCTTATAACTTCTTGCAAGAAATAAGGTAATAGTGGCAATAGCTTTCTTGCAAATGTCATTAACTAGTAATACTTGGCAAGATTGTTATAGATAATGCATAGAATCTCTTATTGCTAGCATAGCTACAAGAATATAGCTATAAAAAGTATATATGTGTGGCACCAAATGCCTTTTGACTATTTTTTCCTTTCTTTCTCTTTCTTTTTAGCTCACTTTCTTTTATCTCCCTTCTTTTCTCCCCTCCTTTTTCCTTTCTCTTTTCCTTCTTTTCTCTATTCTCTTCTCTTTCCCCTTTCTCCTTTCCCCTTTCTCCTTTTCCCCTTTCTCCTCTTTTCCCTCTTTCCTTTTCCCTCTTTCTTCTTTCCATTCTTTCCTCTTTCCCCTTCTCTTTTGACTATCTACCCTTCTTTTCCCTTTTTCCTCTCTTCTTTCCTCTCTTTCTTTTCTCTCTTTCTCTTTCTTTTGCATCTCTTCTTTCTCTTTCTTTTCTTCTTTTCCTCTTTCTTCTCCTCTTTCTCATTTTCTTCTCTCTTCCTTCTACTCTCTTATAATTATAATGTTAAGTAACTCAAGTAACAAAATTTCCAATTCTTACTGAGATCTTATTAAGAGTTATATCCTACTTATCAGTTGTTTCTGAAAAAGATTAAGCAATAGAAGCCTCTTGACTTGTTTTCCATCTAGACTTTTTTGATGGTGGCAAATGCCAGATGGCTTCTTCATTGGCTTTGTTTCATAATTCAAGCCTTATTATCCCAACTACAATATGCATATTGTATTGTAGCAAAAATCTTTTTTTTGTTTGCTTCTACCCTAGGAGCTTAAGAGTCTCGCCCACATTGAAAGTGAAAACATTTATCTTATCATTAGCCCCTACTATCCCTATTACACAATGGGCATTTAGCATAAAAAATCTTTGAAAGTGGCAACATTCATTAATTTCTAATACTTTCTACTGCTCTATTTCCATATATCAATTCAATTGTTCCAATGGTCTTTCAAGTCTCACATCTAAGTTATTGAGTGGCCTAAAAATGGGAACTAAATATGGAAAATGTGTTCCCATTAACACATCCCTATCTGTACATTATGTCTATAAGCATAAGCCACCATATCTATAACTTTCCATTGCCATATCCATAGCAACAGAAGAACTCTAGGGTTTTACTTTTCTCAATTTGATTAAATTTGTGCTTTTATTTTATCTTCAAGGCACATACACTTTCATTTGTTCTACCTTCTTTCTTGTACATTATAGCAGGCAACTACACACAGTAGTTATTATTATAACAACATTCCAACATGATTAAAATACCTTGAAATAAATTTGTCATTAAAGAGAATCATTGTCAATCATTCAATTGAATCAATCATCGAACTGTTAATGTTTCTCATTTTGCATGAGCTTTTCAGCTTTATAACTATTTTATGATAAAAAGTATCTGTCACTGAATTGAACAAAATGCGCATCGGTTTTGTTGGTGCTGGACGTATGGCTCAAGCCATCGCCAAGGGCTTCACTAGTCGAGGTAAATTAAGGAGTTCATATTTATTGATATTCCTAACTTGCAAAACATTTTTCAATAGCTTTGAGCTAATCCCAACCAATTTAATTGCCAATTTCTGCCAGGCATCATTAAGTCAAGAAATATCTGGGCCAGCGACCGTGCAGAGAAAACTCTGGAGAGGATTTCTACAGTAAGTTTAAGGTTTTGCTCTATTTTCAATGGTAAATTAGTGTTGAGTGTGTAGTACGGGCTAATAGATTTCCACAGCTTTTCAAGACTACCAATAAATTCAATGATTCAATTAAAAAAACGCTGAATTTCAATACAAATTTCACATACATATGAGTATATGTTTAACCTCAATTATCATTCACATAATCGTCAACACCAAGTTTTTGTTCAATGTTAAGTTCCGCAGTTTTATGATTTGTTAAACTGACTCGTCGCCTGTAGGAGCTCCGCATCAACGTGACGCACGACAACCGCGAGGTCGTGGAGCACAGCGACATTCTTGTGCTGTCGGTAAAGCCGCAGGTGATGGACACAGTGCTAGCTGAGCTGTCAGACCTGACCGACCCCTCCAAGCTGGTGGTGTCCGTGGCCGCAGGCGTCACCCTGGACCACCTGCAGAGCCGTCTGCTGCCAGACAGCCGGGTGATCCGGCTGATGCCGAACACGCCGATTCTGGCTAACGCTGGCGCTTCCGTTTATTGCGTTGGTAAGGCAGCGAAGCCGGAGGACGGGCCGCTGATTGAGGCGCTGTTCAAATCTGTTGGCACCTGCGACTACCTGCCTGAGAACCTGATGGACGCTGCTACAGGTCTGAGCGGGTCCGGTCCAGCGTTCATCTTTGAGGCCATCGACGCCATGACCAGTGCAGGTGTACAAATGGGCCTGCCTCTGTGAGTAGATTGCTTTGTCTGTTTCTTCTTTTATTGTCCTGGTTATAGTTAATGCTTAGCATGGTCATCAGTTCTATTGCTAGCTTACTATACTAGGGGTAGCATTCTAGTGTACAAGTGGTTGTAACCACCAGTCCACCAGTAGGGGTTGTAGCCTAGTGGTCAGAGCGTCGGACTCCGACTGAAAGGTCGTGGGTTCGATTCTTGACCCACGTCGAAACAATTTGTGTCCTTGAGCAAGACATTTAACTCTGCATTGCTTCAGTTCACCCAGCTGTAAAATGGGTGCCAGCATTAACTGGGGTAACTGAGGGTGTGTGTGGCGACCCCCAGTCCTTGAACTGAACAGCCGTACGCAGCCTTCAGATGCGCCGCGCAATAGCTGCGGCTGAGCTGTCGGTTGTACATCTGCCCATTTAGGCAGGTGCCTTCAAAAATAAGAATAACAAATATTGATAGTATTATTACTATTACTTACTCCACTAGCCAATTGTGAACACTGTTATTTTTAGTTTTAATCAGCTATCTGTAAACACGATTAAAGCGACTGAGTCAGTTACAGCTGGTCGGAGTCATGCCAAAGCAATAAACTAAGCGCTTTATGCATAAAAGATAAGAAGTAGGAAAGCTTTGCCTAACATCAAGGTGTAGGTAGGTCAGCCTTTCAAGTCATATTAGGGCATTATAGATAGCACTCAGTATTTTGTGATATACCGGTAGATTACTGTAATCTGCCTTCTATGGTTCTGTAACTAGGTTTAGTAAGCCAGTTCGCAAGACGCATGCATGCGGTTTTGTTCATACTTACGGTAGCTGTTCACAGCGGCACAGTTGGTTGTAATTGACGCTACCTATGCAAGATAGTCACCGATCGAGGGTTAATCTTGATGAATCCTGGGTAGTGAATTTTTTGTTGCCGCAAGAGTGTCATAGCGGCTACGTTTTATAGCATATTTATTGTATTTAAGTTTATTGTATTTAGTGTTTGTACTGACAATTGCTTACTTCAGATAGCTCACAGGGGGCATTAAGCACATTTGTAAATCAAAGGAGGGTTTCATATCCAAAAAGCAGCTTCTTTCACAACCCCGACACTTCACATCTCCGACACTTCACCTCTGGGACACTTCGTATCTCCTACACTTCACATCTCCGACACTTCACATCTCCGACACTTTACATCTCCGACACTTTACATCTCTGACACTTTACATCTCTGACACTTTACATCTCCGACACTTTAAATCTCCGACACTTTACATCTCTGACACTTTACATCTCTGACACTTTACATCTCTGACACTTTACATCTCTGACACTTTACATCTCTGACACTTTACATCTCTGACACTTTACATCTCTGACACTTTACATCTCTGACACTTTACATCTCTGACACTTTACATCTCTGACACTTTACATCTCTGACACTTTACATCTCTGACACTTTACATCTCTGACACTTTACATCTCTGACACTTTACATCTCTGACACTTCACATCTCTGACACTTTACATCTTCGTTAGGGTCAGGCTTTGGATTAGGGTTAAGCTATTCGGAGATATGAAGTCCATTGCTAAGCTTCTCGTAAATATGAATTGTCGGAGATATGAAAGCACCCTATCAAAGTCAGTGAGTAGGAAACTACACACCGCAACATATTTAAATTTTCCACCCCGAAAAGGCGAAAACAGGTGGTCAACAAGTGGCAGCCTTAATCCAACTCTACTTGAGTCATATTTCTCCACTTTCTCCTAACCAGCCTAAGCTGGGGCCCTGTGACGCCAACTGCATCCACAGGTGTACACACGCAGTGCCTTTATCTTGGGCCTGCCTTGTGCACGGAATAGAATCTGAGTACTCCGGCTCAATTTTCATTAACCATTAAGACCGTCCCTCTCACTATGGAACTAAGAAAGACAATATACTTTAACTGCATACAACTTGGGGGATAACCTGACTTATGGTAGATGTCAGTATTTCATTGCCATGGATCAGCTTCCCATTCGTCATCATTGCAATCGACACAAAAATCAACCGCAGCTCCCTGGCGCAGCGCCTGGTCTGCCAGACTGTCCACGGCGCCGGCCTGCTGGCTCTGCAGTCCGGCCAGAGTCCGGCCGAGCTCCGTGACGCCATCACCAGTCCGGGCGGCACCACCATTGCCGGCCTATCGGAGCTGGAGGCTCGCGGCTTCAGGGCCGCCCTGTGGCAGGCGGTGATGACGTCAGCTAAGCGATCGGCCGAACTGGGCTCGGGCATCAATGATCCGGTGAAGCCGGTAGACGATAAGGAGAGCCCGGTTTGCACTATTAACTGAGATGTAACTATATTCATTATTTATTGTGTCTTCCATTCGCGTGCGTCTAAATCAAAGATATTATGCATAATCTAGTGGATGGACCATTATTAAGCTACTTTTCATTCAGTAGTATGTATATTCTCACATAAAATAGTCGCTACATTCTTTACTTGCTACTAACTGAATAGAGAGTAGCTGTGATGTGTTTCATCTAGCCGCCATCTCTTATAGTCTGGCGGGCTGTTTCCATTAGATAAGTTGACTAGTATTGTCGCATTTGTTTGCAATAAAACAACGTTCCCGTTATATGTTTCTAAAACAGTATGTTTTCTATTTTTAACGTGACATTCGGTTTCAACACTTGTTTTAGTTGATTTTATATTCGAGATTTGGATTTTTCGTCTTTTTGATTTCTAATTTGTTAAGCCCAATATTTGCTGCCTTCCATAGCTGTTAATTGATGTGCCACTTTGTACTTTAATTCTGATCAAACTTGATTTTAATTTACAAAATCCGAGCAATGACCAACATTATTTTTTATAAGGCTTTTCACTACAATAGTTTTTCCATGACATTTTGTGCAATTTTACTTGATTATTTTTACTTTGAATTTGAAATCTTTCAACTGTGCAAATATATAAAGTTATTTTGATTGTTTTAGCCCGTAATATGCCGCTGTTATTGTCAATAACTTTCAATAATAGAAAACAAGATTAGTCTTTCACTAATAACACTTCTTTATAGCCGTCGCTTTAGTATATAAATGCTAACTAAAGATCAACATTTGTGGAACTCCGCAACTTTCACTGAGCTGAATTGTTATTCTTTTATCTCTTTTTTTCATCACTTTACTAAAGCTTAGTCAAGTGTTCTCTAGTAGAAAATTGAACTGTCAATTTAGAGGTAATGTTCACACTCCTTGACGTCAATGCTTTGACGGCTTTAGCTCGAATTGCATGATGTTTTGAATCGCATGATTGTAGCAGAGGGTTGCATAGCTCAATGCCTCAAAGGGTGCCGCTACCCATCAGTGCTTCAAAGTGTGCCGCTACCCCTCAGTGATTCAAAGAGTGCCGCTACCCCTCAATACTTCAAAGTGTGCCGCTACCCCTCAATACTTCAAAGTGTGCCGCTACCCCTCAATACTTCAAAGTGTGCCGCTACCCCTCAGTGCTTCAAAGAGTGCCGCTACCCCTCAATACTTCAAAGTGTGCCGTTACCCCTCAATACTTCAAAGTGTGCCGCTACCCCTCAATACTTCAAAGTGTGCCGCTACCCCTCAATACTTCAAAGTGTGCCGCTACCCCTCAATACTTCAAAGTGTGCCGCTACCCCTCAATACTTCAAAGTGTGCCGCTACCCCTCAATACTTCAAAGTGTGCCGCTACCCCTCAATACTTCAAAGTGTGCCGCTACCCCTCAATAATTCAAAGTGTGCCGCTACCCTTCAGTGCTTCAAAGAGACACTTTACATCTCAGACACTTTACATCTCCGACACTTTACATCTCTGACACTACATCTCTGACACTTTACATCTCAGACACTTCACATCTCCGACACTTTACATCTCTGACACTTTACATCTCAGACGCTTCATATCTCCGACACTTCACATCTCTGACACTTGACATCTTCGTTAGGGTTAGGCTTTGGATTAGGGTTAAGCTATTCGGAGATATGAAGTCCATTGCTAAGCTTCTCGTAAATATGAATTGTCGGAGATATGAAAGCACCCTATCAAAGTCAGTGAGTAGGAAACTACACACCGCAACATATTTAAATTTTCCACCCCGAAAAGGCGAAAACAGGTGGTCAACAAGTGGCAGCCTTAATCCAACTCTACTTGAGTCATATTTCTCCACTTTCTCCTAACCAGCCTAAGCTGGGGCCCTGTGACGCAAACTGCATCCACAGGTGTACACACGCAGTGTCTTTATCTTGGGCCTGCCTTGTGCACGGAATAGAATCTGAGTACTCCGGCTCAATTTTCATTAACCATTAAGACCGTCCCTCTCACTATGGAACTAAGAAAGACAATATACTTTAACTGCATACAACTTGGGGGATAACCTGACTTATGGTAGATGTCAGTATTTCATTGCCATGGATCAGCTTCCCATTCGTCATCTCAATACTTCAATACTTTAACCCCTCAATACTTCAAAGTGTGCCGCTACCCCTCAATACTTCAAAGTGTGCCGCTACCCCTCAATACTTCAAAGTGTGCCGCTACCCCTCAATACTTCAAAGTGTGCCGCTACCCCTCAGTGCTTCAAAGAGTGCCGCTACCCCTCAATACTTCAAAGTGTGCCGCTACCCCTCAATACTTCAAAGTGTGCCGCTACCCCTCAATACTTCAAAGTGTGCCGCTACCCCTCAATACTTCAAAGTGTGCCGCTACCCCTCAATACTTCAAAGTGTGCCGCTACCCCTCAGTGCTTCAAAGAGTGCCGCTACCCCTCAATACTTCAAAGTGTGCCGTTACCCCTCAATACTTCAAAGTGTGCCGCTACCCCTCAATACTTCAAAGTGTGCCGCTACCCCTCAATACTTCAAAGTGTGCCGCTACCCCTCAATACTTCAAAGTGTGCCGCTACCCCTCAATACTTCAAAGAGTGCCGCTACCCCTAAGTACTTCAAAGGGTGCCGCTACTTCCCAACGCTTCAGTTGGTGACAGTGTGCCTCTTCATAGCCTGTACTGCTGTAAACGCAGTTATTACCAAAAAAATTGTTTATTGAGTAGTATCTATAATATATGAAGCTCTAATTTAATTTAGACTATTTATTATTGGTTCATGATCACCACTATAACCAGTTTGCTATTATTATTTTTCACTTGTATCTCTTAAGTTGTCTAACAGAATAAACAGATATGGAGCACAGTTCAAAGTGTTTTTATTGCACCGCGAATTCGTATTGCACAGATCAAAGTTCTCTTTAATAATAATTAATATTCCAGCGCCGCGCATGTGGTTGGCGCGTGACCGATGATAGCAATTAAATAATTAGTAGCAATTAAGTAGCAAGCCTGACATTTCCTATTGAGCAACTGTTTGCTGACTCAGCTGCCAGCCACGCTATGCGAGTTGGGTTCATTGGCGCGGGCCGCATGGCCCAGGCTATTGCTAAAGGCTTTACTAGTAAAGGTAAAAGCTTCATTTATTAGTGTAATCTATAATCTCATCATCATCTCAACTCAGCATTAATAATGATAATTAACTCTCACTTCTATTTCGAGGCGTCGTCAAGGCAACGGATATTTGGGCTAGCGCGATTACGAAGAAAACTCTAACGAAAGTCTCAACGGTGAGGAATTGATTCTTTTTCTTGTTCAGATGGATAGATACAGAGATAAATAGATAGAGAGATATATAGATCGATAGATAGATAGATAAGATAGATAGATAGATAGAGAGATATATAGATCGATAGATAGATAGATAGGTAGATAGATAGAGAGATATATAGATCGATAGATAGATAGATAAGATAGATCGATAGATAGATAGATAGGTAGATAGATAGAGAGATATATAGATCGATAGATAGATAGATAGATAAGATAGATAGATAGATAGAGAGATAAGTAGATAGATAAGATAGATAGATAAGTAGATAGATAGATAGATAGATAGATAGATAGATAGATAGATAGTAGATAGCGAGAAAGAGCGAGCTCAGCGAGCTCTTTCGAGCTTGCTTGCCGCAGCCAATCAAGCTGAAAGCACGCACACAAGATCACCGGAAACGATTAAGGCAGCTGGAAAGCCAATGGGCGCGGTAAGCGCTTTTATCCAGAGGAACTACCTGCTGGAACCAGCCATGCCGAACGAAAATCAGACTACTCAAGTAGTGCAAAAGAGTACGTGCAACTACCGAGAAATCTAATTTTCGTAACCGCTCCGGTGCAGGTCCTGGCAATAGATGGTAGATAGCGAGGCTAGCTTGCCGCAGCCAATCAAGCTGAAAGCACGCACACAAGATAGATAGATAGATAGATAGATAGATAGATAGATAGATAGATAGATAGGTAGATAGATAGATAGATGGATAGATAGGTAGATAGATAGGTAGATAGATAGATAGATAGATAGATAGAAAGATGGCTAGGTAAAGGTCTGCTTGGATGCGTACATAAAAATCATTTCAAAATACTGCACATTGCGTCGCCTGTAGGAGCTCGGCATCAACGTGTCACAAAGCAACCGCGAGGTCGTGGAGCACAGCGACATCCTGGTGCTGTCGGTGAAGCCGCAGGTGATGGACTCGGTGCTGGCTGAGATGTCAGACCTGGTCGACCCCTTCAAGCTGGTGGTGTCCGTGGCCGCAGGCGTCACCCTGGACCACCTGCAGAGCCGTCTGCTGCCAGACAGCCGGGTGATCCGGCTGATGCCGAACACGCCGATTCTGGTTAACGCTGGCGCCTCCGTTTATTGCGTTGGTCGGGCAGCGAAGCCGGAGGACGGGCCGCTGATTGAGGCCCTGTTTAAGTCTGTTGGCACCTGCGACTATCTGCCTGAGAACCTGATGGACGCTGCCACAGGTCTGAGCGGGTCCGGTCCAGCGTTCATCCTTGAAGCAATCGACGCCATGACGAACGCTGGCGTTAATCTGGGCCTGCCTCAGTAAGTACCCAGATTCCAATGGCATACTCGTAGTTGTTGGGGAGAAAGGGATCCAACTGAAATCGCTAACTGGAACTCTAGTGACTGGAAATCACGCGAGCTGGGCCATAGACATCAAAGCAGTGAGAGAAGAACTAATACGCTCCTATACCATTTTACAAGCCAATTGAGCCTAGCAGCAAGCAATTTAATCCTTAGTGGGAAAAAATCAAGCTATTGAAGACTTTTTAGAGGCAGGGAGGTTGTGTGCACCCTGGCGCACTTTAAGCGACATAGGCACACAACCGGCGAGAGGCATTACTGCCCATTCCGCCGACTCCCCTGAGCAGGCACACAAGCGCGCGGATACGTACGCAGGCACACACTCACACAGGAGTGTAAAGCGGCCCTAACTTTATATTATCGTTAGGCATGTACACTTCAATGCGCCTTGGGGGGTTGGCTCTCAAGGCCGTTAATTGCACGAGCAGAGCCAAGCCGAGATTCCAATTGAGCCCCAAATTAATGTGACTGCACTTGGAATCGAGCCTGGGTCGCTGGCACACCAGAGCAGCTGCGCTACCGCTGAGCTACGCCCCCCCCCCGCTATTGAAGACTTGCTTTTTATTGTCTATGGCCCGAAAGGAGGGTCTATGGAGCAACCAATTTGAGAATATGTGACGTGAAAGAAAATTGACTTTTCTAAGATGGTCTCTCTAGAGACGCTCTGATGCTCCGGAGGGTGTAACGAGTGTTCCACTAACTGTCACTGGAAATGCTCAGCTTCCACGGAGCAGACTGTGTCTTCGGCTTGGAGCTTCCTGCTTGCCATATGACTTTACCTGTGCAGGATTATGGTAGCTCGTAAATTGACCATCTGGAAGGCCTCATGCCTCGGAATTTGGAATTTGGCTATCTGGAAAGCATGATCCCCAGAAGCTGATAGCCATATAGGGCTATCTGGAGAACATGAGCCCCAGAAGCTGTTAGCCATATAGTGCTATCTGGAGAACATGAGCCCCAGAAGCTGATAGCCATAAAGGGCTATCTGGAGAACATGAGCCCCAGAAGCTGATAGCCATATAGGGCTATCTGGAGAACATGAGCCCCAGAAGCTGTTAGCCATATAGTGCTATCTGGAGAACATGAGCCCCAGAAGCTGATAGCCATAAAGGGCTATCTGGAGAACATGAGCCCCAGAAGCTGTTAGCCATATAGTGCTATCTGGAGAACATGAGCCCCAGAAGCTGTTAGCCATAAAGGGCTATCTGGAGAACATGAGCCCCAGAAGCTGATAGCCATAAAGGGCTATCTGGAGAACATGAGCCCCAGAAGCTGATAGCCATATAGGGCTATCTGGAGAACATGAGCCCCAGAAGCTGTTAGCCATATAGTGCTATCTGGAGAACATGAGCCCCAGAAGCTGTTAGCCATATAGTGCTATCTGGAGAACATGAGCCCCAGAAGCTGTTAGCCATAAAGGGCTATCTGGAAAGTATGAGCCAAACCCCACTTGGGGTGAAATTTTCTAAACATATTTGTCGAATCAGCAGCGCTGTACAAGCTCTGTATACAGCCCACGGGCGTGCGCCAATTGCAGTCCGCTAGCTCTGCGCCTGGCCGCTCAGACTGTGTACGGCACCAGCCGTCTCGTGCTGGAGTCTGGACGCCATCCGGCCGAACTGCGTGACGCCATCACCAGTCCGGGCGGCACCACCATTGCCGGCCTATCGGAGCTGGAGGCTCGCGGCTTCAGGGCCGCCCTGTGGCAGGCGGTGTTGATATCGGCTAAGCGGTCTGAAGATCTTGGGGAATGAGCTGGTAGCTCTAGGGAATCTGAAGCTTAATGGTCTGATTTTAGAAATATTGATGATAAATTCAACTGCCAATCTGACAAAACTGTGGGAGATATTAATCTATGCATTTGGCATTTGTGATGTTCACTGTGGGTGGATTGTTTTATTTGTTTTTACTCAGCTATGTATTGTATTTAAGATCGTGGCCCTTTACAATTGGTTACCAGTGTATAGGACCAGTAATCATTCCTATCGTAGCGGTATTAGCGGGATTTATGAATCACACCATTCACCAATATGCACACGCGTAGGAACCAGTTGACTTTTTCTGCTTTTAGCTTTTTGATTCTCATATTTTATAAGTCTTTCTATGACTTACATTTTTTGTTTTTTTTCATCATCTATCGTAGAGGCGTTCTAAACCGTCGTGTCATTGTGCCAACGACCAGTTTGCTTATGCTAAACAGGGTTAACAGCACTAGCTAAAGAGGGGATAGCAGCGCAGCACAGCTAGGGAGGGGATAGCAGCGCAGCACAGCTAGGGAGGGGACAGCAGCACAGCACCAGCTAGGGAGGGGATAGCAGCGCAGCACAGCTAGGGAGGGGACAGCAGCACAGCACCAGCTAGGGAGTGGATAGCAGCACAGCACCAGCTAGGGAGGGGATAGCAGCACAACACCAGCTAGGGAGGGGATAGCAGCACAGCACCAGCTAGGGAGGGGATAGCAGCACAGCACCAGCTAGGGAGGGGATAGCAGCACAGCACCAGCTAGGGAGGGGACAGCAGCGCAGCACAGCTAGGGAGGGATAGCAGCGCAGCACCAGCTAGGGAGGGGATAGCAGCGCAGCACAGCTAGGGAGGGGATAGCAGCGCAGCACAGCTAGGGAGGGGATAGCAGCGCAGCACCAGCTAGGGAGGGGATAGCAGCGCAGCACAGCTAGGGAGGGATAGCAGCGCAGCACCAGCTAGGGAGGGGATAGCAGCGCAGCACAGCTAGGGAGGGGATAGCAGCGCAGCACAGCTAGGGAGGGGATAGCAGCGCAGCACAGCTATGGAGGGGATAGCAGCGCAGCACCAGCTAGGGAGGGGATAGCAGCGCAGCACCAGCTAGGGAGGGGATAGCAGCACAGCACCAGCTATAGGGAGGGTGCAGTGAAACGCAAGCTTAGCAGGGGCATAACTGACACATGAGCAAATATGTTTCATATTATCACAATTATTCGGTTGAAAACATTTAAAGTCGCAGTGTTTTGATTCAGTGCTGATCAGGTTTCAAAGTACAAAGTCTGTTAGCAGATATGCCAGCAGTCTTATTGTGAGTTTTTCATACTTTGACTTCCACACGTTTTTTTTTGGTGACCAGGTAATCTTTGCGACCAATAGCGCTCATTTACTTTGGCGGATCGGTTTTTTCTTATCTTATTTTATTTTTTTCTACTGGTGCCTGCTCTGTTGTGTCTATACTATAGTGCAATTTCCATGCAAAATTTGTTACATTTTTATTTATTTACTGATTTTTAAGATATTTCAAGATCTCTTGAAGCCAGAAAATACACATTGACTGACTGGCTCTTTGAGAATTGACCGCTCCACACAAGGCGAAAGCGAAGTCTGGGCTGTCCTTACTTTATTTATTGTAAGCAATTGCTACTCCAAATATTGTCTGGTCTTAGATCCATAAGGCATTTTAGCACTAGTCCTGACACTTGAATACCCCAAGACTGCACATCAGTTTACTAGTTCTGACACTTGAATTACCTAAGACTGCACATCAGTTTACTAGTTCTGACACTTGAATACCCCAAGACTGCACATCAGTTTACTAGTCCTGACACTTGAATACCCCAAGACTGCACATCAGTTTACTAGTCCTGACACTTGAATACCCCAAGACTGCACATCAGTTTACTAGTCCTGACACTTGAATACCCCAAGACTGCACATCAGTTTACTAGTCCTGACACTTGAATACCCCAAGACTGCACATCAGTTTACTAGTCCTGACACTTACATACCCCAAGACTACACATCAGTTTACTAGTCCTGACACTTACATACCCCAAGACTGCACATCAGTTTACTAGTCCTGACACTTGAATACCCCAAGACTGCACATCAGTTTACTAGTCCTGACACTTACATACCCCAAGACTGCACATCAGTTTACTAGTCCTGACACTTGAATACCCCAAGACTGCACATCAGTTTACTAGTCCTGACACTTGAATACCCCAAGACTGCACATCAGTTTACTAGTCCTGACACTTACATACCCCAAGACTGCACATCAGTTTACTAGTCCTGACACTTGAATACCCCAAGACTGCACATCAGTTTACTAGTCCTGACACTTACATACCCCAAGACTACACATCAGTTTACTAGTCCTGACACTTACATACCCCAAGACTGCACATCAGTTTACTAGTCCTGACACTTGAATACCCCAAGACTGCACATCAGTTTACTAGTCCTGACACTTACATACCCCAAGACTGCACATCAGTTTACTAGTCCTGACACTTGAATACCCAAGACTGCACATCAGTTTACTAGTCCTGACACTTGAATACCCCAAGACTGCACATCAGTTTACTAGTCCTGACACTTACATACCCCAAGACTGCACATCAGTTTACTAGTCCTGACACTTGAATACCCCAAGACTGCACATCAGTTTACTAGTCCTGACACTTGAATACCCCAAGACTGCACATCAGTTTACTAGTCCTGACACTTGAATACCCCAAGACTGCACATAAACTTCTTACACGTTTCACCGACGTTTGCCTTTTCACTGCTCGAAACATAAACTTTCGCTTATAACCTTCATTAATGTGCACTAGTTATCAAAGTTATTTTTTCTTAGTCAAAACAATACCGTTTTCATAAATACCCAGTGTTTCCATAATTTTCATCGTTTGTATCCGTCTTGCAGTAATATCTGTTTAAAGCGCTGACCATGGCCGCCATTAGCAATCAAATCGATCCGTCAGTCGCTGAGAAGCTCAGCAATGTGCGTGTAGGATTTGTTGGCGCTGGACGCATGGCTCAGGCCATCGTCAAAGGATTCACTAATGATGGTAATAAGTCTATCAAAATCTGGCGCTTTGGATTCTCAATAAATTTATTCTCAATGATAAATTCAGTCACAGTTGCTTCGTGGCTTCGTGGTCTTAATCCTATTACCAGTCTATTTCAGCAGAACCGATATGCAAAGTCTCTACTCGCATTCACCTGTTGACAAGCCAACATCATTGAATTCAGACACCGCACCGGCAGCAAAATTTAGACAGTCCCACCCTAGTCCTACTCAGGATTGTCTATGGCTAAAGGTAAACAACTGAGACAAACTCCAGTTCAAATTATATAGACTGAGATCATTTGGGCAACACTTTTCAATCTGTACTTCGATTGCGCAACATAAGAAACAACTTAACCGTGTGAAAATCTCAAGAAGTCACTAGTATTCAGCTTGGCACACAAGTTTAGACAAACTTCAGCCTCTGCTCTTCACTTTCTTTCCAGACTATCTTGTTTTGGCCTGTTCAATAGATAATAATTTAGGAAAGGAAAAGAGACTTCAAACGAAATTGCGTATTGAGATGTCTAAATTGCACATCCGTTTTGTTGAAATAGAGTCGGAAAAGGTGTACCGCGACAGCTCATTGTTTACAAAATCACTTCTGGACGTTTTCAGTGCATTTCTCCAAAGCAGTCCAACCATAGACCTAGACCTTAATATGCAAGTGAAATCAATAAATTTATCATTTTATTTATATTTCAGGCATTGTTAAGGCGCAAAACATCTGGGCCAGTGCGCGAACGAAGGCAACTTTGAATAAAGTTTCCGCTGTAAGTGATTTCTCCTGGCTTCTGAGTATTTGAATGGTTAAATCGCATTTGCTCACTGCGCGTACAGGAGCTCGGCATCAACGTGTCACAAAGCAACCGCGAGGTCGCGGAGCACAGCGACATCCTGGTGCTGTCGGTGAAGCCGCAGGTGATGGACTCGGTGCTGGCTGAGCTGTCAGACCTGACCGACCCCTCCAAGCTGGTGGTGTCCGTGGCCGCAGGCGTCACCCTGGACCACCTGCAGAGCCGTCTGCTGCCAGACAGCCGGGTGATCCGGCTGATGCCGAACACGCCGATTCTGGCTAACGCTGGCGCCTCCGTTTATTGCGTTGGTAAGGCAGCGAAGCCGGAGGACGGGCCGCTGATTGAGGCGCTGTTTAAGTCTGTTGGCACCTGCGACTACCTGCCTGAGAACCTGATGGACGCTGCCACAGGTCTGAGCGGGTCCGGTCCAGCGTTCATCCTTGAAGCAATCGACGCCATGACGAACGCTGGCGTTCATCAAGGCCTGCCGCGGTAAGTTGCAGGTCGGAACGTGGGCTTAGCTCGAGAGCATGTCGCCGAAAAATGGTGTCAGGAAGTACATGCAGCACTTTTAACTGCCTCCAGCTAAATAGATTCAGAATAGAGAGATCTTAATTTAAAAAAGAATGGCTATAATAAAAGAACAGGCCATCCCTTTACGTACGCTGGCTTTAGTCACCCATACTAAAAGCATTTCTTATCCCTGATCGCCTAAAAATAAAAATAATTGATTAAAGCTGCCCTAATAGGCAGATGTGCAACCGACAGCTCAGCCGCAGCTATTGCGCGGCGCATCTGAAGGCTGCGTACGGCTGTTCAGTCCAAGGACTGGGAGGTCGCCACACACCCTCAGTTACCCCAGTTAATGCTGGCACCCATTTTACAGCTGGGTGAACTGAAGCAATGCAGAGTGAAGTGTCTTGCTTAAGGTCACAAATTGTTTCGACGTGGGTCAAGAATCGAACCCCCGACCTTTCAGTCGCAAGTTAACTATAGTAAGATGGCTGTTCTTCATTTGAACTTTTTAAAACTTTTTGAATTCAGTCCGCTGGCGATGCGCCTGGCCACCCAGACTGTGTACGGCACCAGCCGTCTCGTGCTGGAGTCCGGACGCCATCCGGCCGAGCTCCGTGACGCCATCACCAGTCCGGGCGGCACGACAATCACCGGCCTATCGGAGCTGGAGGCTCGCGGCTTCAGGACGGCTCTTTGGCAGGCGGTTAATGCCGCCGCAAATCGATCGGCTGAGCTGGGAGCTAAGAAGCCAGCTCAGTGATGAGAGACATTGCCCGTTTAACTGTTTAACTCTTCAAACCGTTGTTTCATTTTGACACTTTATCAGCTGTTTGTCAGTTTTTTTACACACTGTTCGACCCAATTACTAAACAATAAGATCAGAGTGCTCTTGATTGCGTATGAAGGTTTGTTTTTCACAGTTCGATCAAAGTGAGGTTGCCAGCGCCGGAGTTGCTATACTTGTTTAGAGTGTGCATTTATTCGGTATCTGATCATGTCTAATATGTTCGAAATGTTTGAGTTCAATTCCCCCACTCGACGCCATAACTACACATTCTATCGATGGGCCCTTGTTTTTTCTTGAATCTAGCAATAGTGATGCAAACTCCTCGTCTGCTTTTTCTTTTTTGATGTCTAAGTGAGTGCATGAGTTTACTGATCCCGCCAGCCCAACAGTCTCACACAGTGCATGAGTTTGCTGATCCCGCCAGCCCCAACAGTCCCACACAGTGCATGAGTTTACTGATCCCGCCAGCCCCAACAGTCCCACACAGTGCATGAGTTTACTGATCCCGCCAGCCCCAACAGTCCCACACAGTGCATGAGTTTACTGATATCGCCAGCCCCAACAGTCCCACACAGTGCATGAGTTTACTGATCCCGCCAGCCCCAACAGTCCCACACAGTGCATGAGTTTACTGATCCCGCCAGCCCTCTCTTCCTTCGACATTGCAGTCCAAAAGTCAATCAGCAGTCTAGCAAGACCCATAGCTACCGACGGTTGTGTTCAGCGGCCCTGTCCTGCCAGAGACGATGCCCAAACTGCTAGTGACCGGCTTCGGCCCATTCAGCGCCTGCTCGGTGAACTCCAGCTGGTTATTGGCGCAGTCCGTGCGCGATCGTCTGGCGCAGACGCGGCCGGATCTGGTAGTGTGCGCAGTGGAGATCCCAGTTGAATACTCGGCCGTGGCGGACAAAGTGCCGGCTCTGTGGTCAACTGAGCAGCCCGATCTGGTGCTGCATATGGGTTACTATGGCAACGGTCGAGCGTTAAGAATCGAACGCCGAGCTAGGAATGCGCCCTATTGCAAGCGCGACTATTGCAATAAGACTTGCCACGAGGCCATGGGCCAGGAGATCTGTCACAAAGACGCCGAACCTGACGCCGCCTACCAGTGCGCGCTCGACCTTGACCGGGCAGCGGAGGCCGTGCGGCGCGAGTTTCCAGGCGGAGAGGTGAGGCAGCCTGTTTTGTAGATACTGGTACATAAATATGTAGTTATAGAAGTCTAATTTGTTAAGCGTTTATGGTAAAAAAAATCAACGTTTAAGCTAACATTAGGGTATGTTTATAAAAAATAACACTTTTGGCAACTCCTATATTTTACTGCACAGCGCCCGACTGTTTAACCTTATTACCTAATACACTATTTTCACCCCCAATGAAGATTTGTCTGGTCTTCACGCTGATGAGTGCATGGTTACCTCTTGAGTTTAATTTTCGACATGAAAATCCTTGGGCATCATTGTGCGAACTGACGTTGTAAATGATGGAGAGGTATCCCTCCATGCAAGCTCTCCCTCCACATCATCCTCTTTACCAGCCTCTACTTGGATTTTTTCGATGCCATTCTAGCATCAACAACGCTCTTGACTTATTTGACTCAGCTGCAGGGAGATCCTGGAGAGTCCAGGAGGTGGATGGTCGCTCGCCCGGTAGCCCTTAGGTAGCGGACGAGCAGCCGGTAGCCCTCGGGCAGAGATTCTCGAACCCGAAAACGTCAGAGAGGTCCAGGTTTAAGCCGAGGTAGGTGAGCCTGTCCTGAGTAAAGACGGGCCGGGCATTCACAGATAAAGTGTTCCGCAGTTTCAACAACGGAGAGGCAGAATGGGCATTTCTCGCTACGGATTTTTCCCTGGAGGTAGCGATGCCTGGCAAAACATCGATGATCCGAGAAAGCCATGGTCACCGCTCTGATGTCCCTGCGGTTCCCTCTGTCTTTCTAGCTTAATGCACACTCACGACGATTTTTGTTGGAATTGTCTACAACTTTGTTTGAATTGAAAAGTACGCGAATTTAAATTGAATTGAATTCAACTTTGTTCAAAATTATGGGTATCTACTACTGGTGTATTTGCATTCCAATCGAAGCCCACGTATTGCATATATTTCAAGGTGGAGCTGGTCATGTCAGACGATGCCGGCTTATACCTGTGCGAGTTTATTTACTGCGTCAGCTTGCGCCGCGATGCCAAACGCTGCGTATTCGTTCACGTGCCAGACTGCGTTGATAATCCGGCTAAACAACAGCTGCTGACGTCCGGTTTGTGCAGCCTGGTGAGCCATCTGATGCGCCAGCTCGGTCTGTGAGAATTGCTTTCGTAAAATTTATTGAGGGCTGATTGCGAATTCATGAAACCAACTAGGAATTTGAGCCATCATAGCTTTCGTCAATGAAGTTAATAGAATTAGAAAATCACAAATGGAGAACTCCCATTTGCTGTAGCAGCAGTCGCAAAGCTGCACTCGGCCATAGACAATAAAGCCAATCAAGTAGATAATTCCACTAAAGATGAGTTGGAAGATCAGAGGGAAGAATTCTATTCCTTCATCCATGCTAGGAAGACGGAAAATTGTTTAATTAAATAAGTCGCTAATAATTCAGCGTCGCAGAAATTTAGGAGTTTTGCCCATATTTTTCTACTGCGGTTAGTAGCGCGTAAAGATTTTTTAGTAGTAGTGATTCAAATAGGCAATTTCAGATTTAGCAATTTTACAAGATTTAGTAAGATTATTAATTGTTTTGGTTATAAAAATCAAGGGCATGTCGCCCTAGAAGTAGTAGGAATGAACTATTGAAACATGGCTTTGTTAAAGTGCTATTGATTCAAACAATCAGTTTAACTAGGACGCGATCTTTCTCTCATTCTTCAGTTTAAGCTTGAATATTCACAGTTAAACTAGGAATTTAACTAGGAGTAGGCTTCAATCTTTTAAGCGGGGGGCAGGTGGCTGCTGCTGCAGCGAATGGGGAGTCTTAAAGACCGAGATCTTAATATCTTGCTTACTTATGTTTAAAATGTCGTTTTCCAACGTATTGGACCTCAAATTGATTTGATGTATTGCCTAAACATTCTTTAAACCTCTTTTAAGGTGCCAAAATCTGTTTTAGATGGTTCTCAATTAATGTTAATTATAATTGCTTGTCTATCTGCCCGACTAATACTTGAAATGCAATAGGAAGTTTTATACTCATGTCTGGCTATTTTAACCGACACTGCTCTTGCTACTCAGCTTTCAAATTAATTTATTATTTAATAATCTTTACCTCTCTGTTACGTAAAAACTAATAAGGTACGTAAAATTAACTTAAAATTAAATTAATTTTTGTAAAATATACCAAACTATACAGATGACCCAATGTTAATAAAAAAAGTACAATGTATTTCTGAAAGAACTGAAAAATATATTTTTAGAAAAATTAGGCCTTCAAACAAATTCTTAATAGTTTTGCGAGTGTTACATCCAAAAAGTTTGGGATACCTTTTGGTATAATTATAAAACTTGGACATGGTGAAATTATCTTTTTATATATCTTTTTAATACCTTTGTCAATTGTTTTGCTCTATAACTGGTTAAGTTAATAGTACCTGTACAAGTACATGTACTTTACCCTACCCCTGCGTTCTATGCTAGCAATACCAGGAAATTTGATTTTCTCGGAATTTTTTTATGATTCCTTTTTTACACTCTGCAGTTTTCATAACTACCTGTTATAACTGCTAGAATATAACTCTCAGATTTTGTATACTATGATTGTCTATTTGTGAACAGATATTTGATGGTTCTTATTTGAAGTTTTTTATGTAGCAAAAAATTAATTGATTCATAAATTATTTTATCCGTCAATGACCTGGTTTATGTAAAAAATATTTCTTGAGCCGCAACTAGTTATAGTTTCTTTATTCATGGATTATAAGTGCGTACAAGCTCATAGATTCTTTTTTATTGTTCCAGTGTTAGTTATTATCCTGTTTTAAAACAAAAGTTTACGAGTTAATTACACAATTTTTTCAGTTATTCGGCTAAGTATGCATGGGAAATAAATGAGTTTGTGAAAAAAAATTATAAAAATTTATTTCATAACTTGTCATCTTTTCAAGTCACAAATAAATGGACGACAAGTCGTTTGAGAATTAAATTTATATAAAAATTCGAACATATTGTACTTCAAAAGTATAGGTCCTTACACAATTTTCCACATTAACTTGGAATTGATTAGATAGGATTGGCGGATGACGAAAACTCCCTTCTGTTAGTAGTGTATGCAGGGGCGTCGCCATGGATTTTATGATGGGGGACAAAGCCAAGAATTGTACATGTACAGGACTAAATTTTGGCACTCATTTTAGCGCCGCAGGCATTCCTTTTAGCGCCGCAGGCACTCTTTTTAGCGCCGCAGGCACTCTTTTTAGCGCCGCAGGCAGGCACTCTTTGGCGCCGAAGGCGCTATATTTTGGCGCCCTGAAGAAAAATGATTGATTACCACCACAACTCAGAAGGGGGGGGGCAAAGCAGTAATTGGCATGTCCCCCCCACGGTGGCGACGCGTCTGAGTGTATGCTAATTAAGATGACGAAGCGCGCGACCGGAATCAAGGTTGGATCATATATAGATAACCTAGATGACGAAATGACTAGAAAACGTATCTACATGTACAAACGAGTCACAGTATAACTACAGTGCAAGTGGATGCATATACATGTAGTCATTCGCGACTGTGCCACTCTCATCCAGTTGTCCGTTTGAACACTAGTGGTAGTAAGTATTGGACTGGCGCAGGTAAGTGCCTGTTTGGCCAAGACGGACCGATCCCAGTTTTTCAGATCTAAGCTCAGAACTATGGTAAGTTCTGTGCATCTAAGCTTAATAAGAAGAATCTTGAGGTAAAGCAAATTTAATGGTTGGCGAAATTTTGAAGTATTTGTCGAAAGAAGACAGAAAAATTATTAGTTTGCATAAAGTTTTTGGACAGATAATTTTGGTATATACGCTCGTAGATTGAATAATTTTCATGTGCATTTTCTACTATTTTCAAAATGTCGTCAATACGTCAGTCTCGTATGGCCCGCGGCCCCCCCATAATATGATTTCCGGTATGTCAAATATGGTGTCAATTCTCTTTGTTGCTAGTGGAGTTCTATACCAATACAGTGTACACCATGACCATACCAATTCTGCGTTATTTCGATGTAAATTTAAGTTAGGTTCAAGACTATTGGGATGATTATCCTTATGCCTTATAGTGTAGGCGTAGGCGATAGGTGTAGCATAGGCAGGCCAAAGAACATACATGCGCAACCCCCCTGATTTACACTGGCCATGCGACTTACTTTTTGACCAAAAATGCGACTTACCTGTAAAAGAAACCCTAACGCAATTTTGGGTAAACGGCAAGAGTAACTATGACTGTCTTATAAGGTATAAATGCCTCGTCATCTAATTAGTACTATGTCTGTATTCTTCAGGCTGGGAATTTTTGCGACTTACCCCTGGTCCACCACAATTTACGGTGGCCAGATCGGCCAGGTCGGCCAGCAGTTGCGCATGTATGCCAAAGAAGCTTAGCATTCTTAACCTGGCCTGGCTGCAGGCTACACTATAGCCATAGGTATAATACTGATACTGAATCATGCTTACTGATGAATATAGGGCCTAATGTATTCCGTCACAATGATTTAGGAATTAGGATTAATGAAACAGGCTGATAAATTTCAATCAATTACATTTAACATCAATATAGGCCTATGCCTATTATGTTAGGGCAGTTAGGCATATAGGCCCCTAGGCCTATCAACACCAACAAAGTTTTGGAACTCTCATTTTTCTTATAAATAGGCATCTATTCTTGAGACTCCTAGTTCTAGGCCTAGTCCTAATTAAGACAGTTTGGTGATATATGCCTATATAATTAATTGGCAAATGTAAAAGTGCATGTTTAATTATTTTTCAACTTAAATGAACACAAAAAGTGTGTTTATTGTGATAGGAAAGACATTTAAAAACACAAAACTGTAAAATCCATATTACAGAGCTCTTGGGCTTGACATAACTGCCTTGGGGTGCTCACCTTGACTATGGTCACTTTATTATCTTAATTAATGCACTACTTTAAGAAAGTCATTTTGTCATCTACCAATCATATTAGTTCCAACTTCAAGCAAATTAATGTTACAATCAAACATATTTACTGGTTACTTTGAATCCTGATAATCCCAGATTCCCAGTCATTTTGTTATCTTGATTGATAAAACCTATCAATTGACCAGTTCTACTTGCCACAGCCCACAGATTAGGCCTATTGTATATACTAGGGGCCTAACAAAAATAATTTACACTAACTCAAATCTCACACATGTTGATTGGTTGATAACAAAGTATCTAGCATAAATAAATATTTGGTCACTTCATCATATTATTTTTTGAGCTAACTTTGTTTTTAGTCACTTTGTCATCTAATATGATAAAATGGAATATGATTATTTGACATTCTGACCAGTGACTAGTAGATGTCTAGCCATGTGTCTCCTATCATATTAAATACACTTAGGTATTCATTTATATAGAAAAATAATTAAATGTGCATTGTGCATTTCTTTACAATTGCTAGCCTAGTAAATTTTTTGTTAATTGTATAATAGGCCTATTCATTATTATTTAGCTATTTAGCTATTATTATCAATATTAGAATAAGGCAAGGCAATTATTAGCATTATAAGAATATCCTTTTTTCTGAAAGTTATTTATGTTAAATTAAATATTTTATTACTAACCTAGATAATATGCATGCATATCAAAACTTCAAAACTTCTATAAATTCAATGTAGAGGCTAGGTCATTTCATGGATAGGGGCCTAGCAATGGCTAAAGTTTTAGCACTGGAACCCATTTTCTAATGGCTAGGCTTATGGATCTAGCAGTCTTTTGCATATAATTAATTATCTACTAATAAAGTCTAAACATTAGAAATATCTTGTTTTGAATCTCATTATTTTGTTTTTAGGTTATCTTGAACAAAATCCCAATATCAACCACTGGTTAAAAAAGTAAAATGTTTATTGCTATATTATACCTATAAATTGCATTACTAGAATAGGCCTACCCTATTGCCAGATTCATAGCTATTAGAAAATAGGTTCCAATACTGGAACTCTAGCCATTGCCCTTATGGATAGGCCTTACAGGCCTTACAATTTTGTTTTGCAACTTTCAACTTACCTAATCCTGATGTCACCTTATATAAATTGGTTTATTTTTATTCTTTCTATTTCATTGTTTTATATTTTATATTTTAAGATCCCTATATTACTTTTTCTTTTTCTTTTTGTCTTTTTATTGTCTTTTTTCTTTTCATACTTTGTCTTTATTACATATTGTATTATAAATAAAGGTCAATATCAACATTGAGTATTAGTTACTTATTTGAGTTGCCAATGCATTTTGTCCAATATTGGACATCTTTGGGTCGAAATTTATTTTAACCAAATTATTTAATGCAAACAGTATATATAGTGAGTGGAGAAAAGTATAAAAGTACATATAATTTTGATGGTTCAAAAGCAATTGAATTAATGTACACCATTGAATTGAATTGAATTAATTGAAAGTGGAAGCATTATTGGTAGGGGGAGAGTGCATGTTGGTTTCATTTCAGTCCGGTTATTAGCAAGGTAAACTAAAATATGCAAAGTTGACAGCTAGCCCCACCTATTGCAAGTTGATTATTTAATGTGGGCTGTCTCGTTTTAATGTACAGGGCTTCTAATAGGCAGAGCATGTGATCTCTATTGCAAAAATCAATAGCCTTAATCATCTTGTGTGGGTTAGCATCACAATAACTGTTGCAAGTTAGCAGGTTGAAAAGCAACCTTTTCAGTGCAAAACACAACATGGATTTGAGTGTTCAAGTCTTAATAGAACAGCTTTTCAATCTTTTTTTGAACTCAATAAAACAAACCCCAAATAAAGGTAAAGTGATCAAGGGACAATCAAAGGTGGATTCACAAACTTTCATCTGAGTAGGTTCAGTCAGTTTGTCATTGAGAAAAGTGTTAACAATTTTCAATACAAAGTTCCTAGGGTAGCCATTGTAGCTAAGCAAGTTGGTGAGGATTTCAACTTCATTGTGAAAGAGCCTCCAGGAACTGCAGATGGAAAAGGCCTGGTGAAGAAAGCAGCAAACCAATCCAACTTTCCATTGTCTAGGGCACAGGGCATCAAACCTAAGCATAAGCCCGGTAAAGCTAGGTTTCCTAAACATACTGATAGAAATAGTTTCATTGGTGGCATCAACATCAATGTCTAAGAAAGGAAGTCTTCTGCCTCTACCTTCCACCATAAATTTGATATTCTCATGAGTAGAATTGATAATGTTGAAAAACTCATTCTTTGTAGTTTTGTCCTCAAAGATTGCAAATGTGTTATCCATGTAGTATTTGTAAAAGCAAGGCGCATATATGAGGGACATCCAGTCCTTTTCCCAATGAGCCATGCACAAATTATCAAGGGTTAGGGCAAGAGGACTGCCCATGGCACAATTATCAATCTGTCTATAATATTTGTCCCAAAAAAGAAAAATGCTAGAGGTGGCGAATTTAAGCATCTTCTTAAAAGTGGCTTTCAAGAATGGAAGTGGATTGGCTTTTTCATACACAAGATCAGCAGCAAGCTCAATGGTGAATTCAAGACAGATGTTGGTAAACAGAGAAACAACATCAAAGCTATAAAGCCTATTAGTTTGATTAGTTGTGGTGTTGCTAAGACTCTCAATAAACTGTTTATTGGATTCCACACAGTGCTCAGAAGGAATGACAGGTTTAATTACAAGATTAATTTCATAAATTGTCAAGGAATTTGGCTAGCTCATATTTCAAAGTAAGTGAGCTAAAATTACATGTACTTTCATACTTCTCTCCACTCACTATATATACTCATACTGTTTGCATTAAATAATTTAGTTCAAATAAAGTTTTTGACCCTGAAGATGTCTAATATTAGACAAAATACATTGGCAATTCAAATAAATAACTGATACTTAATGTTGATATTGAGCTTTATTTATCTACTTTTCATTAAGTAAGCCACTTTACTTGATTAATATTATATTATTTTTTTTAATTGTTAAATTTGCATATTTATCCTTGGTTTATTTTTTTAAATGTATACCAATTGGATTAGCTAGGCTAGATAGCAACTGAAAAGCCAAATGTGTTTTTAAAAATTTGCATGGCTCTTAGACTAATAGTTGATGGCCAATGTACTATTTGCCTACCAATGTAAAATAATCAATATAATTATTAATATATATAGGTCTCTACTATTACTAAAAAGGGAAAACAAGTGATATTAGATACAGAGTCTAAACCTTTATTGCATAGGCTATATAATATAAGTAAAATAAGAACTCAGTGTAAATTAATGTATTAATGTAAATTAATTATCAATAACAATGCTATTAAAATTTTATATAAAGTATAGGTCTAGCCTAGTTTAGCAAAATAATATAAAATATAAAAATTTAAGCCAAAAATCCTTGTATATTGCTTATTTTCTACTATTAAATCTATACTTTTATTCTTATTTAGATAAAAATGCTAAATGCTATTGTTACTTGAAGTTAAATTAGTGATTAGTGTAGGCTATAATCTATAATCAATTGATAAACTTTATAATATACCAAATACTACTTTAGATTTAGACCTAGCTTATAATATTGCCCAGAAAGAATTTTATCAATTCATACCTTAGTATCAGTTTTCTTACACTCTGTTTTTAGAAAATAGATATGAAAATAAAAGATAGAATTGTAAGATTTTAGTGTATTTTGTAAATATAAATATTAGCTAATTTTGTTTAAATCTTAAGATATAACAATAAATCACTCAATAAAGGCAACAGATAATGTTAAGATAAAATGTTTGTCTTGAACAAAAATATGGCATTCTCTGACACAAAAATTTAAGCACTTCAGCACTACTGCCACTATAATATACCACTTGTACCATTTTACAGAACCTTACTGCCTAGCAACAGTTACCATGCAAACTGAAGCATACAATGCCACCACTACCACAACAACGCGTCAGGAAGGACCAGGCGTTAGCTTGGACCCAGAATTCCCCAAGACTATTATGGGTATCCTTATGATTATTGCCTCCGTTATGGGGCTCATACTGATCATCTGCGGTTCCATCTATCCGTGGTCTGGCCATGGCGGCGGTTTCATTGTCTTTATTGGCATACTGGCGATGTTCGGCACTGGCGCCCTGTTTGCAATTTACTTGCTGCGCGTGGTGCCCCGCGTTCCCGGCCCGTTCGGCCTCATTGTGAGTTCCTTGGATTGTTGTTGTGCTCTAATTGTCCCCCGCCCCCCCCCCTCACAGGGCTATCGCTGTGTCCTTAGTGTCCCCCTCAGAGGGCCATTGCTGTGTTCTCAATGTCTCCCCTCCGAGGGCTATTGCTATATTCTCTACGTGTATTCTCTTCCTCTCAGTAAGATTATTGGCTAATTAAAAAATATTTGTTCGCAGATGCTGATCTACCTGCTCGTGCTGAGCGTGCTGGCTCTGATCGGCCTGATTGTCGCTGCCGTTAATGGCGTGAGCTGGGGCGCCGCCATCGCCAGTGCTGTATGCTATTGCTTTATTTGCTTGTGTTATCATAAGAGAATCAGTTCAGCTAAACAGAGTGAACTGCTGCTTTCAGCAACTGGAAACATATTCAGATAAATACTTGAATTAGATACACATTTAATATAATTTTTTCAAATCGCACATCTTAACACTAGATTAGAGATCTAGGCATTCAAACCCAATGGATATGTGGTACAACACAGGAATCCCGGATCTACACAACAAATTGCGGGATCTAAATATTGGAATCCAGGATCTAGCCAGTGGATTGCGGGATCTAAAAATTGAAATCCAGAATCTAGCCAATGGAATCCAGAATCTAGCCAGTGGAATCCGGAATCTAGACATTGGAATCCAGGATCTAGCCAGTGGAATCCGGAATCTAGACATTGGAATCCGGAATCTAGACATTGGAATCCAGGATCTAGACATTACAATCCAGGATCTAGACATTGGAAATCAGGATCTAGACATTAAAATACAGAATCTAGATGTTGCAATACTAGGATCTAGACATTGCAATCCAGGATTTAGACATTACAATTCAAGATCTAGACATTAGATTTCAGGTTCTAGACATTGCAGTCCAGGATCTAAACATTGCAATCCAGGATCTAGACATTGGAATCTAGAATCTAGAAATTGCAATCCAGGATCTAGACATTAGAATCTAATATGTAAAATTCTTCTGTAATGGACGTCTAGATTAACATAATCCAGTATTATAATATTACATTAGATTACATATTAGATTACAATTATAATTAGCAATAGTCACCCAATATTCAAGAAAATCACTGCTAGCAAACCGCACACTCCAGGTGTTCTGCGTCCCAGCGCTCGGGCTACACATCGCTATCGGGTATTTCATGTTTTTAAAATGGCGCCAACCCGGCGGCGCTCTCAATCACGAGTTTCATCGGGGCGAGTGCGGCCACGCCTACCGCACCGAGCACAGCACCACCTCGGCCACCGTTAGCGGCGGCGGTGGCGGCGGTGCGGCTTATCCCGCCTCTGAGCACCGCATGGAGGCTCCGCCAGCCTACGGAAATTATTAAACTAACAGCTATATTCGTCTGTTATGTACTTTTAATATGCGAACTCGCGACTGGCTTCCATGAGACAGTGTCTGCCAAGCTGTTGTTGCTAATGTTCAACTTTTAAGCCAAAGTTAACTTTTTTAAATATTGACCTAGCTATATAAAGTTATCTACCGGTACAGACAGATCTATTCCCATATTAGAGATAGATCTATTCCCATATCAGAGACAGATCTATTCCCATATCAGAGACAGATCTATTCCCATATCAGAGACAGATCTATTCCCATATCAGAGACAGACCTATGCCCATATTAGAGACAGATCTACTCCCACATTGAGAGATAGATCTACTCCCACATTGAGAGACAGATTTACTCCCATATCAGAGACAGATCTATTCCCATATTAGAGATAGATCTATTCCCATATCAGAGACAGACCTATTCCCATATCAGAGACAGATCTATTCCCATATCAGAGACAGATCTATTCCCATATTAGAGATAGATCTATTCCCATATCAGAGACAGATCTATTCCCATATTAGAGACAGATCTATTCCCATATTAGAGACAGATCTATTCCCATATCAGAGACAGACCTATGCCCATATTAGAGACAGATCTATTCCCATATCAGAGACAGATCTATTCCCATATCAGAGACAGATCTATTCCCATATCAGAGATAGATCTATTCCCATATCAGAGACAGATCTATTCCCATATCAGAGACAGATCTATTCCCATATTAGAGACAGACCTATGCCCATATTAGAGATAGATCTATTCCCATATCAGAGACAGATCTATTCCCATATCAGAGACAGACCTATGCCCATATCAGAGACAGATCTATTCCCATATCAGAGACAGCCCTATGCCCATATTAGAGATAGATCTATTCCCATATCAGAGACAGATCTATTCCCATATCAGAGACAGACCTATGCCCATATCAGAGACAGATCTATTCCCATATCAGAGACAGCCCTATGCCCATATTAGAGATAGATCTATTCCCATATCAGAGACAGATCTATTCCCATATCAGAGACAGACCTATGCCCATATCAGAGACAGATCTATTCCCATATCAGAGACAGACCTATGCCCATATTAGAGATAGATCTATTCCCATATCAGAGACAGATCTATTCCCATATCAGAGACAGATCTATTCCCATATCAGAGACAGATCTATTCCCATATCAGAGACAGACCTATGCCCATATTAGAGACAGATCTATTCCCATATCAGAGACAGATCTATTCCCATATCAGATACAGATCTATTCCCATATCAGAGACAGATCTATTCCCATATCAGAGACAGATCTATTCCCATATCAGAGACAGACCTATGCCCATATTAGAGACAGATCTATTCCCATATCAGAGACAGATCTATTCCCATATCAGAGACAGATCTATTCCCATATCAGAGACAGACCTATGCCCATATTAGAGACAGATCTACTCCCACATTGAGAGATAGATCTACTCCCACATTGAGAGACAGATTTACTCCCATATCAGAGACAGATCTATTCCCATATTAGAGACAGATCTACTTCCACATTAGAGACAGATTTACTCCCATATCAGGGACAGATCTACTCCCACATTGAGAGACAGATCTACTCCCACATTGAGAGACAGATCTACTCCCACATTGAGAGACAGATCTATTCCCATATTAGAGACAGATCTACTCCCACATTAGAGACAGATTTACTCCCATATCAGAGACAGATCTACTCCCACATTGAGAGACAGATCTACTCCCACATTGAGAGACAGATCTACTCCCACATTGAGAGACAGATCTACTCCCACATTGAGAGACAGATCTATTCCCATATTAGAGACAGATCTACTCCCACATTAGAGACAGATTTACTCCCATATCAGAGACAGATCTACTCCCACATTGAGAGACAGATCTACTCCCACATTGAGAGACAGATCTACTCCCACATTGAGAGACAGATCTATTCCCATATTAGAGACAGATCTACTCCCACATCAGAGACAGATCTACTCCCACATTGAGAGACAGACTACTCCCACATTGAGAGACAGATCTACTCCCACATTGAGAGACAGATCTATTCCCATATTAGAGACAGATCTACTCCCACATTAGAGACAGATTTACTCCCATATCAGGGACAGATCTACTCCCATATTTGACAATTTTCCCCATACTCTAAATTGGTAAATTGGTTAATCAACCTACTAATATATTTAGTGTTTTATATGCAATTTTATTTATCTATTTGTACAATGGCCAGTTACTATTAGTAGTTTACGCTTCATTGTTAATCACCAGGTAAAAAACCGTTTATTTGTCACTTATTTACCCTGTCAGTACATGTTTTCATCCAGCTGGCACCGATTTTTACCTGTGTCAATTTGTCCATTTCACTGTCTGGCAATTTTTTGTAATTTTTCGAATTCTATTCTATCATCAGCTTGTTGCTCGCTCGCTTGACCAACGAACTATAGTTGCTAAGCTAATCCGCATTCCAATAACTTTATGTGCCTGTAAGAATGACATTGAAGAGGTTGATTAGATCGTTTTTTTCATATCGGAATCTCTCAAATGTTGAAGACCGAAATTTTACATCTGTTGGCGAACGACGTCTCTCTAGTTGCAGTGAATTAAGTTTGTATACATGTATTAGTGGCTTTATTATAATTATACTGCTACATTCTTATAACCTCTCTCTGCTTACTGCAGCACTTTATTTTTATTAGTAATTTGCTTTTTTGCTACTTTTATCCAAAATATAGCTAATGTGCCATCATGTAAATTTGTGTCTTTATAAAGCTTATAATTTTTTTCGCTTTGTGTTTTTTCCTATCCCCACTTGATCCTGTTTTATTCCATAATAGGAAATTTCACTGCCTTCAGAATTATGCCTGCTTGCGTTTGGCTATTCAAAACTGCTGGCTAAATTAATATTGATAACAGTATGGAATAATGCTTCATTAGTATCAGTCAACTTGATGACGATTTCAGGTGTGACAAAACCGCCATCCCATATCTAAACCTTCGGGTCACCACGACCATGTCCTCAAAGTCACCACCATATCCTCAAAGTCACCACCAAATCCTCAAAGTCACCACCATATCCTCAAAGTCACAACCATATCCTCAAAGTCACCACCAAATCCTCAAAGTCACCACCAAATCCTCAAAGTCACCACCATATCCTCAAAGTCACCACCATATCCTCAAAGTCACAACCATATCCTCAAAGTCACCACCAAATCCTCAAAGTCACCACCATATCCTCAAAGTCACCACCATATCCTCAAAGTCACCACCATATCCTCAAAGTCACCACCATATCCTCAAAGTCACCACCATATCCTCAAAGTCACCACCAAATCCTCAAAGTCACCACCATATCCTCAAAGTCACAACCATATCCTCAAAGTCACCACCAAATCCTCAAAGTCACCACCATATCCTTAAAGTCACCACCAAATCCTCAAAGTCACCACCATATCCTCAAAGTCACAACCATATCCTCAAAGTCACCACCATATCCTCAAAGTCACCACCAAATCCTCAAAGTCACCACCATATCCTCAAAGTCACAACCATATCCTCAAAGTCACCACCAAATCCTCAAAGTCACCACCATATCCTCAAAGTCACAACCATATCCTCAAAGTCACCACCAAATCCTCAAAGTCACCACCATATCCTCAAAGTCACCACCAAATCCTCAAAGTCACCACCATATCCTCAAAGTCACAACCATATCCTCAAAGTCACCACCAAATCCTCAAAGTCACCACCATATCCTCAAAGTCACCACCAAATCCTCAAAGTCACCACCATATCCTCAAAGTCACCACCATATCCTCAAAGTCACAACCATATCCTCAAAGTCACCACCAAATCCTCAAAGTCACCACCATATCCTCAAAGTCACCACCATATCCTCAAAGTCACAACCATATCCTCAAAGTCGCCACCAAATCCTCAAAGTCACAACCATATCTTTAAAGTCACCACCATTTCCTCAAAGTCACCACCATTTCCTCAAAGTCAACCATATCCTCAAAGTCACCACCATTTCCTCAAAGTCACAGCCATATCCTCAAACTCACAACCATGTCCTCAAAGTCACCACCATATCCTCAAAGTCACCACCATATCCTCAAAGTCACAACCATATCCTCAAAGTCACCACCAAATCCTCAAAGTCACCACCATATCCTCAAAGTCACCACCATATCCTCAAAGTCACCACCATATCCTCAAAGTCACCACCAAATCCTCAAAGTCACCACCAAATCCTCAAAGTCACAACCATATCTTTAAAGTCACCACCATTTCCTCAAAGTCAACCATATCCTCAAAGTCACCACCATTTCCTCAAAGTCAACCATATCCTCAAAGTCACCACCATTTCCTCAAAGTCAAACATATCCTCAAACTCACAACTATATTCTCAAAGTCACCGCCATATCCTCAAAGTCACAGCCATATCCTCAAAGTCACAGCCATATCCTCAAAGTCACAGCCATATCCGCAAAGTCACAGCCATATCCGCAAAGTCACAGCCATATCCTCAAAGTCACAACCATATCTTTAAAGTCACCACCATTTCCTCAAAGTCAACCATATCCTCAAAGTCCCCACCATTTCCTCAAAGTCAAACATATCCTCAAAGTCACAACCATATCCTCAAACTCACAACTATATTCTCAAAGTCACAGCCATATCCTCAAAGTCACAGCCATATCCTCAAACTCACAACCATGTCCTCAAAGTCACAGCCCTATCCTCAAACTCACAACTATATTCTCAAAGTCTCAGCCAAATCCTCAAAGTCACAGCCATCAAAGTCACAACCATATCCGCAAAGTCACAGCCATATTCGCAAAGAATTTATAAAAGAGAACACCATAATTTGTATTTGTTTCGAGCCAGACTAAGCTACGAAAACTTGGATGCAAACGGCGTATTGTTAAAGTTGAATACGAAATTAGAATAGCCGCAATGGGAAGGAAACGGTCAATACGATGCAGCTTTAACTCAGTCTGGGAATTAATTGTTAAGCTGCATTCATACGAAGCCATTGGGACGTGTCGGTATGTGTAGGTGATTCGGTTATTTCGCAAATCGCAGGCAAAATGTCATACTTTAATTATTTTTGGGATAAGACTGCTCGGATTATTAAATATAGTGATTGCGTACCATTCAGTTTACCGTGCACTGAATGCGTCTGATTGCGTCTTTATGAAGATTTTAGCTTCAATTTAAAACATCTTCAAAGCTAAAAAATAAGTAGGAGCGAGGGAAAAGACCTTGCACAGCGGAGGAACTAAAAAGATTAAGAGATAAGTGCGTAAAACAAAAAACAGGTTACGTGTAATTACGTGTAACTATAACAAAGCAGGAAAGTTCGGCAAGCATGAATGTCTCGCGAAAAATCAGTAAAGGAATGAATCAAACTATAAAATATCTGCAAGCATTCTCACCAGCAAATGTTGCTTATATGTACAGCAGTTCGGATATATTGGATGTGCCCTTGTTATATTCCGTGGTTTTAGCTACGCTCGTAAATTCAATTCGTCCCTCAATCTTGCTGTCGCAGGTGTAAGTAAGATATATAGTTGTGCTTAAAAATACAGTCAGCGGGAAATAAGCAAATAAGAAGCATAGTAAATAATAATATTTTAAGAACTAAGAATGTTCCGGCTATAATTAGCAAAATATTATTAAAAAGCAGTAAGTAGCGGTATGGCAGTCCGGGATAAAAGTGGAATTAAAGATTTGATAAATGGTACGACTTGACTAGAAAATGAGCTGCTTCTTTAGGAGACAAAATTTCAGGCCTAAGTGAGTGCGCGCTTTTATAAATTAGTAACAAACAAAGCTGCAAAAACACCACCAAAAGCTGAAATGGGTTGCAGGAAACTATAAGCTATTATATGGAACCGAGACACTCAAATCGTTGATACGGCCGAGACTCGACGGTCAGTCTTGGAGCAGATGAGGGCCGCCCAATAATTTTCTGCAAGATTAAAATTTTTTGGTGGGAAATCAGTTAGCTTAGATTGAACTTCATCAATTGCAGTGGCGAATTTTGAGCAGTGCATTTATAAGAACAACGGGAACTATTATAGAAATTATGAAACGATCACAATGTCAGAGTAATGCATGAAACCTAGCATTTCGATTATACAGAAAATGCGTGCCGCTAAAATTTAACCACTCTTCGGTTGTGTACGAGAAAAACTCAAACCGAAACAATGAGAAAAGCCTGACACGATCTATATTTCCCTCGGTTTAAATTTCTGTCCGGATTTATTTTTAACGACTTGATAACGACAGTATAGGCACAGAATATGTGCTGCCGTTGAGATTTACGACACCCACACAAAAGTAAAGCCTATGATGAGCGGCACAACAGCACTTTATTCACATCTATATATAGGAAAAGTAAAATTGGACAATAGTTAATTAAAACTGATGCCATGCTTGCAATATGTTTACACGACAATGTTGTACACTGAATATGGTACTCGTACATGTACATGACCTCGCACGAGTTTGATTGAAATTCCCTACACTGTAGCTCCCTACACTGTACACTGTAGCTACAGTGTACACATCCGATAAAAATGGTGTTCTCAGGGACTACTTAAACTAGGACGGGATACTGGCCAAAATAATGCAGAAAATTATTGGAGACTGGTTTTTTCTAGTGCTCCGTAGAAGTTATTATTGAATCTATATAGAAAGCTTGTAGATATATATAGAAAGCTTGTTTTTTCGCCATCCTGTACAGAATTTAAATAGTCCCTGGATGTTTTGATTATGTCAACCCCTTGCCAATTGAACTTTCAGGACACGCCCTCTGTAAGATTTGTTGCTTTTAGGAACAATAAAAGTTGCTTTTAGGAGCAAGAAAGTTGCTTTTTGTACAGTGAGCTCCATTTAATCGATATTCTAGTTTCTGTGGCTTTATTTCCAAGAGCAGCTATATTCATAAAACTTTTAGCAATTTTTTGCAAAGCCTGCTGTAATTAAGTTCAGCCCTATGCTTTGATTTTCCATGTGAGGAAAATTTGCGTCAGTTTTACGTTTCTCCGCTATTCTCTATTTCTTTAGACGCTGTTTCGTTTTGTTGCTTAGTTTCTCCCCCTGATCCCTGCCCTAGCATAGGGATTAGGCAGTTGAGTTGGGAATTGGATAATGGGAAGAAATTGTACGCAAAAATATTCTAAATGTACGTGTAATATTCTACAATAATATGAAAAACAGAAGAGACGTGAACAAAATATTTAGATACATGTTCAATTCACAAAAATACGACATTAAGGAAACATAATGGCTAATTAATCGTACAAAAATAAGCATAATGGTAGTTACCTATAGGAAATATACAGCTCATTCAATTTTCTTGGCTTATTGATTTGTGCGATTCATTCCACCGATGCGCGGGTAAAGGTAGGGCGAGAAAGATATTCGCTGTATCATATAGAGATAAGCTAGAAAATAATATTTCCAGGTAACTAATTTGATAGCTGGGGCGAGCAATTGGCAGAATTAACTAAATATAATACATGGCGTTTGCCAAAGCAAGCCAACTCTGAACTCAAAGCAGTTGTGAGCCATAGCAAATGTCTCATCTGATTAAAAAACTGTTTAGTAGTAGTGTTCTAAATAATTTAATGAAAGAGGATTTTGTTGATATGTACACTGATCGAGAAGTGTACAATCCAATCATTCGTTAACTTGGGAGCAAGCAGCCTCTCCAATCCAACCAAATGTATGTAATGAGGGATAGAGAAAAAAACTGGGCCACTGTTGAATAAATAATGTACAATCAGTCCAAGATAACCACAGATAAAATACTATAATAACTGCATATAGGCCACTTAGGTTATATTAGCTTGATAAAACAGTTTGTCTGTCTACTTTCAGTTCAGTAGCAAGGAAGAATGCGTAAGCTATTTTTTAATTTAAATTGACTTGAAGACGTAATGTACATTAGCCACTGAGAATGTACATTTAAAGATTGGTCAGAGGGGGGGGGGGCGAGGGGAGAGATTTGTTGCGGAAAGATGCGGTCGGAGGAGTTAACCTTGGGGGAGGCTAAGACTTCAATAAACGAATCTATTTCATGTACATGCCAGGCGGAACTCCGCGACAAGACAATAAAAATCGGTCAGAAGGGGGTGGGGTAGAGATTTTGTGCGGAAAGACGCAAGTTGGAGGGGTAAGCTTGGGAGAGAGGGGTAAGAGGGTCAATAAATTGAGTCTTGTATTTAAATATAATTATTATTTGCCTTGATTTAAATATTCTACTGATCTGAAAGTAGTTTATTGCGATATTTCTGTAAATTAAGGTAACTAATCGGTGTGCCTACGGATCATTACCTGACTTTTACTGCGCTTAATTTTTCATCTGTGTAAGCCCCAAAGTGAGTGCTTTGTACACGCTTGATGCTAAATAATTTCCTAAATAATTAGTTGAAATTGTGATAAATAAAAACGGACTCCATTATCGCAGATCAGATCTGATATGAAAACACAAGAAAAGGGCAGGTAAAAGTGTGTAAAATCTGAGTAAAAGATATGCCTTGGTCTCCACGGTCCACTGTCTTATGACTGCGCAGTGGATCAAAATGGCTTGATATATTCTTGCGAGTTTACAAAAGAGTTCGGCTTATTTTAAAAATGCTTGCGTGGGACGAAAACAAAATTGATTACATTGTTTGAAACATTATACAGCTGCATTTCAAATATGGCGAGTTAATTTGATCAAAGCAAATTGTCACTATTCGAGGTAAAATATTCAAACGCTAGCAAGGCTCTGTGCGTAAAAAACAATTTAGAAAAAAATTAATATTTGCCGAAAGGAATGCCAGGTTACACTCCGGAATGCAGCCCAAAGTTCACCTCTGTTACGAGTACATAAAATAGACATTTGCAAGAGCTCTTTAGGCGTTCTAGCGCAACGCATTTGGAGCTCTCCGCTGACTCCTGAGCACAATACAAGAGCGCCAATTCTGTACGCAGGCGCGCACTCATACACGCTCACACAGGGTGTACAACGACCCTGACTTCCTAATGGTCAGGCACGTACACTCTCTGTACCTTGGGGGTTGGTCCTCAGAGCTAGCTAGCTGTGAATCGCAACTCCCTGGCCAATTTTCGCGCACAAGCCCCAAATTACTGTGGAATGGAGTCGAACCAGGGGTCGTGGCCACTGACTCAGCGACAGTGCGTGTTTAATTAATGGAAAAAGTTCGCAACAAACACCATGATGTGGCTGCAACACTAACGAATAAACCTAACAACAGTCGAAGAGCATAATCATTGAATGCTAGACTGGACTTGAAAGTTCGGGTCGTATTCCTGAGCATAAGCTGGCATCCCCGTCTGTCAGGTCTGATTAGTTTGCTGTAGTGGGCCCGAATGCAATTTAAGAGCTTCGCAGCATAATACTCATTAGCGATGGCTATTGACGAATACTTTAGCAGTGCAACGAAGAGTTGCCATGATCTCCTACTGCTCAGTAGAATGCGTCACTCACCGCCTCGCCGGGAAGCTGATCCCAGCTTAGTAGGGCCGGGCCTCGCCCTTGGGCCGCTTGAGCTGCACCTTGAGCCGCTTGGTGCCGATCTGGAAGCCGTTCATCGCCTGGATGGCCGCGGCAGCCGAGGCCGAGTTGTCGAAGCTGACGAAGCCGAAGCACTTACTCTGGTTGGTGGCCCGGTCCACGTACACCTTGGCCGAGATCACCGTGCCGAACGGGGCGAACATCTGGGCCAGTTCCGTGTCGCCGAACTCCTGCGGCAGGTGGTAGATGAACAGGTTGCAGCCGTCAGGCCCGGTCAGGATGAACTCCTTAGAGCCGTCCTTGTGCTGCACTGGCATCGTGATGGCCTGCTGGGCCAGCGACATGAACGGGTTGTAGGCCGCGGCGGCCGGGGTCGGATAGGGGGCGGCTGCGGCGGGCGGAGGGGATTGGTGGGTGAGCAGCGTGTCTTTTACATACATAAACTATTGACATCTTTGTTCTGCTGACATTCCTGAAGGTACATTAGGCCGTGAATGATCTCGAATCACCAATGAAGAGTCAGCAGTTCCCCCATACTCCACAGTGCCCCTTTACTCCACAATGTCTCCTTACTCCACAGTGCCCCCTTACTCCACGGTGCACCCTTACTCCACAGTGCCCCCTTACTCCACGGTGCACCCTTACTTCACGGTGCCCCTTTACTCCTTACTCTGCACAGTGCCCCCTTACTTTCCGATGTCTCCTTACTCCACAGTGCCCCCTTACTTTCCGATGTCTCCTTACTCCACAGTGCCCCCTTACTCCACAATGCCCCCTTACTCCACGGTGCCTCATTACTCCACAGTGCCCCCTTACTCCACAATGCCCCCTTACTCTCGACCTCCCGAGATGTTCCCTAAACTGATGCATCCCCGTTATTACAGTGCACCTCTACTTACTTCAATTCAGTAGTCTATCAAGTTCATGCTTACTAGGTGAAATATTTTTCCAATCAGTCAGTAAAACAAGCAAAAGCACAACTGCCATCTCACCGATGCCGCTGTATGCATTCATAGACGAGTACATCTGCTGCAGGGGATCCGCTGAAACCGCAAGCGTTAACAACAAACGTTACTAGAGAGCTCAAACTTGCTTTAATAATCATGGAGTGTGAAGCAGACACTAATTGCATTCTCACCGCCTGCCCCATTCAAATACGGATTCGGGATGCCGCTGGCCGCGTACAGGGCAGCAGCCTCGGCCGCAGCAGCCGCGGCAGCCACCGAGTGACCGCCTCCGCCGCTAGCGCCGTTCATGGCGCCGCCGAGGCCGCCGCTGGCGCCGGTGCCTGTCGACAGCGAAAGGCCGCCACCGCCGCCGCCGCCGCCGCCGCCGCCGCCTACGCCAGCTGTGGAGCTGAGCATCGCCGCTGTTAGCTGAGCACCTCCGGTCGAGGTGGCGGATGCGGCTGCTGCGGCAGCGGCTGCCAGACCACTGAGACTTGACTGCGGCTGCGGAGGCTGCGGCTGCGGCTGCTGCTGCGTAGTTGGCGCGCCTCCCTGAAGCTGTAGGGCCAGAGCAGCCACAGGGTTCACGTAACCGGCAGTCTGGGCGAGACTCTGCAATGCGGTGTCCGGGATGCTGGACTGTGCCTGCTGCGTGCGGCTCTGGCCAGTGCGGCAAAAAAATAAAACATATTCTCGGGGCTGCCCCTTTTCTAAGCTGAGAAAGCTGAAGTGAAGCGGCTTGAATCCCGATTGAAATGGGATTGTATTTTGTACTTGGGATTGGGATCTGGATTCCAGAAAAAAATCATAGGGATTCATTTGAGCAAATTGGATCGGGATCCAGGTAGATGGGATTAGGGAGCTAGGTAGATGGGATCGGGATCCAGGTAGATGGGATTAGGGAGCTAGGTAGATGGGATCGGGATCCAGGTAGATGGGATTAGGGAGCTAGGTAGATGGGATCGGGATCCAGGTAGATGGGATTAGGGAGCTAGGTAGATGGGATCGGGATCCAGGTAGATGGGATTAGGGAGCTAGGTAGATGGGATTCTGTAGCTAGGTAGATGGGATCGGGATCTAGGTAGAAGGGATTCGGGAGCTATGTAGATGGGAACGGGATCTAGGTAAATAAGATCGGGATCCAGGTAGATAGGATCGGGATGTAGGTAGATGGGGATACAGGTAGATGGGGATGCAGGTAGATGGTGATGCAGATAGATGGGGATGCAGATAGATGGGGATGCAGGTAGATGCGGATGCAGATAGATGCAGGTCGGTAGCCAGGCTGCCCCAGCCCCACCATTCCCGGAGCCGGCAGGAAGATGTAGCCAAACGAGCCGCGACTGGTGCCCTTTTGACTGGCGGGGCCGATGACGTCACCAACTGGCGAAGCTTCTATGACTCGCGCCAAGTCTTTGTCCTGCTCTGAATGCTGACGGCGCGACTCATCGAGCGGCAAATTCAGCGCGGTAGTCTGAGTCTCGGCGGCGCTCATTTCTGAGTCTACTTTTGCTAACTGATTTTCCAACTGCTCCGGCTCTCAATTACGACCAACTTTACCTTAATACCTGCCGCTGCTGACTGCACAAATCGATCGAACTCGAATGGCATGAACTGCTCAGACAAATTTTTGCCAGACACGAAAGCCAGAGAGAGAGAGAGGGGGGGGGCACTGAGGGGATTTCCAGAATTTGGGGCAATGGGAACAGCAGGGGCTGTCTGGGAGTTGGCTCGGGCAGGGGGGCAAGGTACGCGAGCTCCATTGATTTCATTTCTGAAAAAAAAAATTTCAGTAATTTTTTTATTTTTGGATTTTAAATGAACTTTCAAGCATTGAAGAGAAGCTGAGCAAAATTTTCAAGCATGGCCGCCGAATCCCCGTGTGCTAATTATTTAATTATTAATAATTGCTCTCTGGAGGCTTTGGAATCTACTGTATGATTCATAACTCCTTGACATTTAACCGTCGTCCCAAAACGAGAGCAATATTGAAATCGAACCCGAAACCAATGGACCACTCTGCCAAGGAGATCTTGAATAAGAATCCGGAGTGCTAACTTCTCCCCGAGCTCCTCCATACTGTGATGATTTTCTCGTGGGTACATGTACTCTCTGACCTCATTTTCGGTGCAAAGCCTCAGCAGTGGGATGCCTGACACAGCAAGAAGAAGAGTCTGCGACAATTGCCTGCCAATCCTAAATCTAACTGTAACCTAAACCAAACCGAAACCCTAAACTTAAACCCTAAACCGTAGCCTAAACCGTAACCTAAACCATAACCTAAACCATGACCCAAACCGTAACCTAAATCGTAACCTAAATAGTAATCTAAACCGTAACATAAACCGTAACCTAAACCGTAACCTAAACAGTAATCTAAACCGTAACATAAACCGTAACCTAAATCGTAACCTAAATAGTAATCTAAACCGTAACCTAAACAGTAACCTAAACCGTATCCTAAACCGTAACCAAAACCGTATCGTAACAGTAACCTAAACCATATCCTAAAAAGTAACCTAAACCCTAACCTAAACAGTAACCTAAACAGTAACCTAAGCAGTAATCTAAACCGTATCCTAAACAGCAACCTAAACAGTAACCTAAACCCTAGCCCAAACCTAAATCGTCGGCAGTGAAATTGCCGACAGCCAGCTGCCGTGCTACCCAAGACACCGCTCAGCTCAGCCACCGCCCTCAAACGCATCCAATGATTGACGGCACGGCACAACGGGAAATCCGCGAATTGCGAAGGCGGGAATCCGGTACCTGAGCGAACGGCCCAGCGAATGCATTCACCTGGCCGGGCGAGGCCACTCCGGGGTTGACGAGGCCGAGCGGCCCGACCATCTGCTGCAGTTTGCGCAGCTGCCGCTCCTTCTCGTTGTCGGCGAATTTCACCACGATGGAGCTGCTGGCGCCCTGGAATTCGCGGATGATAACGGTTGCTAGGGTGCTGTTGCTATGCTGAGTTGGGTTATCGAATTTGCTTGCTAGTTGTAGATCGAACAACTAGGAATTTTATGGGAAATTGGGATCCATTTAAATGGGATTCGGGATCTAGGTAGATGGGATCGGGATTTAGGTAGATGGGATCGGGATCCAGGTAGAAAGGATCGGGATCCAGGTAGATAGGATCAGGATCCAGGTAGATAGGATCGGGATCCAGGTAGATAGGATCGGGATCCAGGTAGATAGGATTGGGATCCAGGTAGATAGGATCAGGATCCAGGTAGATAGGATCGGAATCCAGGTAGATGGGATCGGGATCCAGGTAGATGGGATCGGGATCCAGGTAGATGGGATCGGGATCCAGGTAGATAGGATCGGGATCCAGGTAGATAGGATTGGGATCCAGGTAGATAGGATCAGGATCCAGGTAGATAGGATCGGAATCCAGGTAGATGGGATCGGGATTCAGGTAGATAGGATCGGGATCTAGGTAGATAAGGATCGGGATCCAGGTAGATGGGATTGGGATCCAGGTAGATAGGATCGGGATCCAGGTAGATAGGATCGGGATCCAGGTAGATAGGATCGGGATCCAGGTAGATAGGATCGGGATCCAGGTAGATAGGATCCGGATCCAGGTAGATAGGGTCCGGATCCAGGTAGATGGGATTGGGATCCAGGTAGATAGGATCCGGATCCAGGTAGATAGGATCCGCATCCAGGTAGATAGGATTGGGATCCAGGTAGATGGGATCGGGATCCAGGTAGATGGGATCTACATTGGGATCCCAGTGGGTGCATTCACGAAACATCAGAATGCGTGGCTGCTACGAAGAACTGAGTACTAAGAATCTTAGCAAGCAGGTGCAGAACCTGCGTTAGACCGACTGTGAGCCAGTGGGATGAAGCAGTCTTTTAAGAATAATTTTGAAGCATCAGAAACCGGTTCTCGGGTTTCCCTACCTCCCCTCCTTATCGACCGAAGTCTCGAGGCAAAAAGGAAAAGAAACGAGAAACATTTTAAGAGTATAGTGCTCAATAGTCATCAGGGGGGCAGGGAATTGGAGACGGTGTACACTCAGCAGGCACCGTAAATATGAGCAGCCTTCCTCCCGTGCCACGCCCTGTCGAATTAGAGTTTGCTCAAAGAGCTAATTGATGACCGCAGCCCGAGTCGTTCTCAGATACAGCCTAGACTTATGCATCAATGACTGGGTCTTGATTGCTCGGTGCGGTCTCGAACTTCCTTCCTGTCTGTTTCTCTTCGTCTCTGATTTTTCTCTTTTTGGATAGGAAACTGGGCATGCGGGAGGGGTGTCTGGCACTGCATTTATTGCAGGGCAATGCACTTGGACATCATAGCGGTCTGGCAGGCGCAGTTACACTTGGGTAATACAGACTGTAATACAGACTCTGTAACACAGACACTGTAACACAGACATTGTAATACAGACTCTGTAACACAGACACTGTAACACGGACACTGTAACACAGACACTGTAACACGGACACTGTAACACAGACACTGTAACAAAGACACTGTAACATAGACACTGTATCACAGACACTGTAACACAGAAACTGAAATACAAACACTATAATACAGACACTGTAACACCGACACTGTACGACAGAAACTGTAACATGGACACTGTAACAGACACTGTAATACAGACACTGTAACACCGACACTGTACGACAGAAACTGTAACATGGACACTGTAACAGACACTGTAATACAGACACTGTAACACCGACACTGTACGACAGAAACTGTAACATGGACACTGTAACAGACACTGTAATACAGACACTGTAATACAGACACTGTAATACAGACACTATAATACAGACACTGTAATACAGACACTGTAACACAGACACTGTAATACAGAAACTGTAACACAGACACTGTAACACAGACACTGTAACACAGACACTGTAACACAGACACTGTAACACAGACACTGTAACACAGACACTGTAACACAGACACTGTAACACAGACACTGTAACACAGACACTGTAACACAGACACTGTAACACAGACACTGTAACACAGACACTGTAACATAGACACTGTAACATAGACACTGTAACACAGACACTGTAACACAGACACTGTAACACAGACACTGTAACACAGACACTGTAACACAGACACTGTAACACAGACACTGTAACACAGACACTGTAACACAGACACTGTAACACAGACACTGTAACACAGACACTGTAACATAGACACTGTAACATAGACACTGTAACACAGACACTGTAACACAGACACTGTAACACAGACACTGTAACACAGACACTGTAACACAGACACTGTAACACAGACACTGTAACATAGACACTGTAACATAGACACTGTAACATAGACACTGTAACACAGACACTGTAACATAGACACTGTAACAGACACTGTAACACAGACACTGTAACATAGACACTGTAAAATAGACACTGTAACATAGACACTGTAACACAGAGACTGTAATACAGACACTGTAACACAGACACTGTAACACAGACACTGTAACACAGACACTGTAACACAGACACTGTAACATAGACACTGTAACATAGACACTGTAACATAGACACTGTAACACAGACACTGTAACATAGACACTGTAACAGACACTGTAACACAGACACTGTAACATAGACACTGTAAAATAGACACTGTAACATAGACACTGTAACACAGAGACTGTAATACAGACACTGTAACACAGACACTGTAACACAGAGACTGTAATACAGACACTGTAACATAAACACTGTAACACAGACACTGTAACACAGACACTGTAATACAGACACTGTAAAACAGACACTGGAATAACTGTAACACAGACAACGGAGAACTGTAAGATATGCTGTAAAACAAACACTGTTATTACACGGCTCACACTGTCACAAAAAACAAGTACATAAAAAACAAAATGAGGTGACGGTTGTTTGGTTTGTGAGCTGGGTAACTGTGGGGTGGTTGGTTTGTTTAACTTCGCTTTGTCACTTTGTTTGCGAATTGCAGCTTGCGATCTGCGTGTACTCAGTAAATCATTGTGTACTCTATGCGTACTCTACTCTGTTCCATGTGCATCATTGCGCTAGCCATTGCCTCGCCCCTTAAGTCTCTACCATTTTGTACTCTCTCCACTCGCAGTGCCAGTGCATCAGTGAAATTCAATATTTACAATATTTTAGCTATTTCTCTCGGTCTTTAACTCGTCAAGTTACTTTGGCTATTCTACAAATATATGGCAAGCATTCACATTCGTTATTAAACAACAATCAGCTCCTGACTTTCGCGTCACGTCACAAAAGACCCACAAAAATATCGCATTCATCACTCACAGCCATAGTCTGGCTTCCGTGCAAATTATTAATTGCATTCTGGGCCTCCATGTGCACGCTGTACTTGACGAACGCGCAGCCCTTGCTGTTGCCCGCCTGGTCCCGCAGTATCGTGCACTCCTCGATGTGTCCATACGGTTCAAACAGGCGCCTGATGTCCTCCTCCGACTGCTGCTTCGACAGCATGCCGACAAACAGCTTGCGATCATCTGGAATGTTTCAAATAGTGCCTTGCAACTCGACCTAGCTCACCCTAACTTCCCCATCTACCCAGTTCCAGCCTCATCTGCACAATTCCAGCTTCATCAATCCGCTCCCAATTTCATTTATCCATGCCAAGCCTCAAAATCTAAATACTCCCAGCCTCATCTGCACAATTCCAGCTTCATCAATCCGCTCCCAATTTCATTTATCCATGCCAAGCCTCAAAATCTAAATACTCTCAACCCCATTAAAACAATTCCAGAATCATCGATCCACTCCCAGTCTCATCTAAATAATTCTAGCTTCATCTATCCATTCTCATGCAGCTTCATCTACAGAATCCGAACTTGATCTATCCACTCTTAGCCTCATCTACAGCATCCCGATTCCATCTATCCACTCCCAGCCTCATCTATAGAATCCCGATTTCATCTATCCACTCTCAGCCTCATCTACAGAATCCGAACTTGATCTATCCACTCTTAGCCTCATCTACAGCATCCCGATTCCATCTATCCACTCTCAGCCTCATCTACAGAATCCCGATTCCATCTATCCACTCTCAGCCTCATCTACAGCATCCCGATTCCATCTATCCACTCTCAGCCTCATCTACAGAATCCCGATTTCATCTATCCACTCCCAGCCTCATCTATAGAATCCCGATTTCATCTATCCACTCTCAGCCTCATCTACAGAATCCTGATTTCATCTATCCACTCTCAGCCTCATCTACAGAATCCTGATTTCATCTATCCACTCTCAGCCTCATCTACAGAATCCTGATTTCATCTATCCACTCTCAGCCTCATCTATAGAGTCCCAACTTTATCTATCCACTCCCAACTTAATCTACTGAATCCGAAATTCATCTATCCACTCTTAGTCTCAACTACAGAATCCCAACTTCATCTATCCACTCTCAGCCTCATCTGCATAATTCCAGCCTTATCTATCCACCCTCAGCCTTCATATCTTTCAGAGCCTCTCTATTTCTTTTCATATTCTCCATTTGCAGAGGGATCAGAGTGCGACCTATAATTAGGCTGGGCGCCTCTCGCATTGAATATGTTTTCAATTAGTTGCTAGACAAAAAGCTTTGGCGACAAAAATTGCTAATTTCTCAGTATTCCCAGAAGGTTGGATTTGCCCGCTATGGTGACGACTGACGGAACTTATCGGTGCAGACAGAAAACTGCATTCTCTGTTGTATTGCTGCCCTGGGAAACTTCCCTGTGCCTTTTTATGAGCATGGACCGCTCATTCAAGCAGGCCTGCCCTCCCCGAATTCCCTTCTCTGCCCTCCCTGAATTCTCTTCTCTGCCCTCCCTGAATTCTCTTCTCTGCCCTCCCTGAATTCTCTTCTCTGCCCTCCCTGAATTCTCTTCTCTGCCCTCCCTGAATTCTCTTCTCTGCCCTCCCTGAATTCTCTTCTCTGCCCTCCCCGAATTCCCTTCTCTGCCCTCCCGAATTCCCTTCTCTGCCCTCCCCGAATTCCCTTCTCTGCCCTCCCCGAATTCCCTTCTCTGCCCTCCCTGAATTCTCTTCTCTGCCCTCCCCGAATTCCCTTCTCTGCCCTCCCCGAATTCCCTTCTCTGCCCTCCCCGAATTCCCTTCTCTGCTCTCCCGAATTCCCTTCTCTGCCCTCCCTGAATTCTCTTCTCTGCCCTCCCTGAATTCTCTTCTCTGCCCTCCCTGAATTCCCTACTGATAGACAGTGTGACCCATACTCGAGTGAAAAAAAATAGTGTTACCAACTAGAGTGAACAAGAGAAAGACAGTGTGACCAATTAGAGTGAACAAGAGAAAGACAGTGTAACCAATTAGAGTGAACAAGAGAAAGACAGTGTGACCAATTAGAGTGAACAAGAGAAAGACAGTGTGACCAACTCGAGTGAAGGGAAGGATCTTTCGCCAGCTGAAAAGTGCCCCAAACGCCTCACCCTCGTGTCCTGGCAGGTGCGCCAACTGAAACTGGATGAATTTAACCTTGTCAGCGTTGCAATGGGGAGTTGGGGTGCCTTCATATTTGCACAGACTCCCGCTACCATGCTGCTGTTGCTGCTGCTGTTGTTGCTGCTGCTGCTGCTGCAATTGACCGATCAAGTCAGCGGTGCTCTTAGACATCTCCGAGCTCATGCCCTGCTCAATGAGCATGGTGAGGTCGTTAGCCAGTAGCTCCGCCACTCTGACTGCTTTTGATTCTCTTTTGCGAATGCTAATTGTGAGGAAAAAGCACAACACACAAGCAGTTTAAAACTTAATCTTTTCTTGTTCTTTTGGCTTTCAGGAGAATAGCATTGATAAATCAAGGCTTTGACTCCTGTGCAGCTTACTTCGTGTGTTCTCGTGTCTGCCTGTGTTTCCCCATGCCCCTCGCTATCGTATATCTGGGTGTATCGCTTCCCCTCTCCCTCTCTCTCAGGGTGAGCAATGTACTCAGCCCCCTCCAGTCCCCTCTTACCAGGGAAGGAGGGGGAGGAGGCGCCGGTCACAGTGAGGACGGGGAGAACCAAGGGGGGATGACTTGGCGATGTGGGTTGAGTCGGGGGTTTTTATTAAGCTGTTCCCCCCCCCTGCAGGGCCGTTCACCCTGCTCACTACCCCCCACCCCTGGGTCAGCTTCTTCTCTGCATCAGCAAGCCCACCCCAGCGAATCAATAAGGAGGATGGGATGCCCAGCCCCATCTATATTCGTGTGGAAACCGATGTAACGTCAGACTCTCTTCCCTCATGCGGCCATGGAATTCGACTAGAATCTGGATTGGAAACCCCGTATTGTTACAGGTGAAATCAGGACCTAGATGGAAACAAGAGCAACTTGCTTAACTTCACGATTACAGATTCCAAATTACAGTAGTTTTTCAAAATTAAATTCTACTAATCACATCCAAATAGTGAGAGAAGTGTTTCCAGTACGGATTCTTGACTTAGTAGTCCATGAAGATCCGTCCACAAATAGCCTATTATAGAAAGTGAGTCCTGGGAGTCGGCAGTTCACTGCAGACTTACCAGCTAATCGGGGGCAGACCAAATCCTGTATTGGCGAATTGGGAATCATCTAACGGGGATTCGGAGGGGGTCTCGATCAGTGCTGACTGCTACATGCCCTATCAACTACACTACGATCGTATAATACATATCTGTTGACTGTTGACCACAACATACAGTAACTAGAGACCAAACTCCAGTGCTTATAGACACATCACGTACAGCTACAGGCAAGCAGTCGCAACCGTTCCACTGACCCCTGAGCATGCACACAGGCAGGCACAAGACGTACATCGGCCTTGACTTTGTCTTTGACGCATCAGGCTGGATTGCGTGTGAATTCAATTTTCATGCACAACCCCCAAATTAACAAGCGAGAGTCTGGGACGCGTTTACCGCCGCTCCTTCGGCGTCATATTAATTAAACGTTAGGACGTTGTCGCCGAAGGCGTTGCGCCAGGGTGCCCGCAGCCCTGCAATTATTATCATGTTTTTCCTACGCACATGCTACTGGAAGTAGTAGGAAAGAGAGAACTCAATGGCAGCCTCCCGAGTCTTCACGACGCCAGCTCTCAGGAACAAAGCCGGCGAACCCGTGTCCATCTTTTTCATTCCCTTTTTGGCTCGGGCAATTTCTAAACTTCATTCCCGCGCTGCTGACAAGCCAGGCGGAGTCTCCTGTCTGTACTCCAGTCTGCTCAAACAAGAGGATCTCTGTTGAGATTTCTACATCTCTCTCATCCTCTTTTCTTGTGAAGGCCTAATGAGTCTGCATTGAGCTACAGTGGGGAAGGAGCAGGTGCGGGCCCTGTGGGGAGCCCCATTTCTATGCGAGCGAAAAGATGTCAACTCCTGCTGTGCTCAAGTTGTACTTTTGTATGCTTATAGAAACTACACAGCTGGGAACGGGAGCTGTGAGAGGATCAGATGAGATGGTTGAGAGAACAGGGAAGAGATAAAAGACAAGATATGGGAAAGGGGAGACAGACACTAACGAAGAGATGAGAATAGAGAAAGAGAGAGAGACTTCGCTGCTCTTAAAGACTCCGTTCAACTCTGTGTAAAGATGAGAGATTATAGATAAGAGATAATAGAGTAGAGAATAGAGAAGAGAATGAAGCGAAACTGCCCGCCGGAAAAAGGCAAGTCAAGACACACTCACCAGTTTCAAATTGGCGTTCCAACTATCAGTAGGGAATCTCACAGACTCACCTGAGCGAGACTCGCTGTCGGCCGGCTTCACCTGCATGGGCCGAGTCATCTGCAGCGGAGGTGGAACGGGACACTGGAGGATTTGTCTCGCTCTTCTTCCACAGGCACGGGAAATGCATTCGCAATAACCAAGATATATCTATCTGCCACGCCGACCCCCTGTCCTCCGCTTCAGAGACGTACAGTCATGGGGGTGAGTTATCCTGACGGAGCTGCTTGTATCTGCTCAGCATCTGCAAGCCCCATCAAGCCGTTTTGCTCTTCCAAACAATGCAGGATTTCTCTTTTTAGCTTTCAATTCTCTTCCCCATCTCACGCATTTTCCGTCTACGTTTGTTGCTCGCTGCAGCCTATTCGCCAAATTTCTCAAACCACTCGCCAGACTGCAAGAGCAGCTTCCCGGACTCTTCCCTATTCAATCGCGTGCGGCTTAGTTGCTGCCAGAAGCAGAGAATTGAATTGCATTCTGCTGTACTCGCTTGGCGTGGGTGGCTTTTTAATGTGATTTTCTACTGGAGGGTCTCTCACGGCATTGGAACTGGGACGAGTCAGATTGCGCTACTTATAGTAGAGTGCTTTGACTTTGAACAAGAGGCTTCAGACGAATTCGAGTACTCGTACAGCTTATATGGTATATTATGCTATCTATCTATCTATCTATCTATCTATCTATCTATCTATCTATCTATCTATCTATCTATCTATCTATCTATCTATCTATCTATCTATCTATCTATCTATCTATCTATCTATCTATCTATCTATCTATCTATCTATCTATCTATCTATCTATCTATCTATCTATCTATCTATCTATCTATCTATCTATCTATCTATCTATCTATCTATCTATCTATCTATCTATCTATCTATCTATCTATCTATCTATCTATCTATCTATCTATCTATCTATCTATCTATCTATCTATCTATCTATCTATCTATCTATCTATCTATCTATCTATCTATCTATCTATCTATCTATCTATCTATCTATCTATCTATCTATCTATCTATCTATCTATCTATCTATCTATCTATCTATCTATCTATCTATCTATCTATCTATCTATCTATCTATCTATCTATCTATCTATCTATCTATCTATCTATCTATCTATCTATCTATCTATCTATCTATCTATCTATCTATCTATCTATCTATCTATCTATCTATCTATCTATCTATCTATCTATCTATCTATCTATCTATCTATCTATCTATCTATCTATCTATCTATCTATCTATCTATCTATCTATCTATCTATCTATCTATCTATCTATCTATCTATCTATCTATCTATCTATCTATCTATCTATCTATCTATCTATCTATCTATCTATCTATCTATCTATCTATCTATCTATCTATCTATCTATCTATCTATCTATCTATCTATCTATCTATCTATCTATCTATCTATCTATCTATCTATCTATCTATCTATCTATCTATCTATCTATCTATCTATCTATCTATCTATCTATCTATCTATCTATCTATCTATCTATCTATCTATCTATCTATCTATCTATCTATCTATCTGTAGTATTCTGTTTGGGATACTACAGAAGTAAAAAAATAATTCGTCAGTTTTATTCTGCACACAGTTACCTGTCACATGACAGTCTCATTCTCTTGTAAATAGTTTACATTTCATCCAGGGCAGTCCTCTAGCTCAAGTACGGCTTAAAATGCGCATAGCTAAAAATATATAAACTGTGGGTGTGTTTCCCATCCAGAAAGTACTTACCCTTATTTCTGTCTAAATTTAAATTATTTCACTACGTTATGCATTGCTGTAACTAACAAGGAACAAAAGAGATCAAGCCTGCATTTAAACAGCAAATACAAATTTCGGGCTGCTAAACTTCCACAAGAATCAAAACGCGTCTGCATCGTCCCAGCAAGCCTCTTGGATGGATTCGTCACCGACGGGACGGGAGAAGGTCGGCGGCAGTGCCAAGAATGTCGACAACGCCAATCTGTCGACTCGTCAAACTCGTTCAACTGCCAAGTCGTTCGGGCGATTCCTGCTGAAGCATTTCGTCGGCTGCGACGACCCGAGACGACAATACAAAACAGCCATGCGGTTTCGAAGGCTGTTGTAAGAGCCCTGACTGACAGAGGGCGCACTGTACTTTTTCTATCCAGAAAATCCTAGTAGGAGACGTCGTGATTTCTGCCAGTCTTTTTGTATTTTAAATTCGAGTGTATCGCATATAGGATTGAGACAATCCTTAGTACATAGTCTGTCATATCGGTTGTATATTCAAATATATTCAGCGCTAGACCGCTGGGCTACGGCCCCCCTTTGCCAGAAGCCTATAAGAAACATATATAACTCTCGTATCGCCAGTGCATTTAGCTAGATCAGTTTTGTCTATGGCAAAACCTCATTTAACGCTACGCGTTCTCCAGAGAGCAAGCGTTACTGGCCTGTCTACAGCTCATTTCTAAGAAAACTCGGGTGTAGCGTCTTATTTCAGTTGTTCAGGCTTTGTACGTGTTATTGTAATTGCCATATACCTATTGCTGACTCCTAAATTAGGGCGAAGTGAAAGTTCGTCATAATAAGCTCCGTTTACGAAGTATTATCTGTCTAATGACCAAGAATTCAAATTTTACTCGCCATTCTCTGAACCTGGATAGAAAAGCAAAACAATAAATCTTTTTCATGAGCATCTCGCCAGCCATCGGTAATTCATCTAGAGATTATAGAGATTTGGGATGCTGAGATTTGGGATGCTGAGATTTGGGATGCTGAGATTTGGGATGCTGAGATTTGGGATGCTGAGATTTGGGATGCTGAGATTTGGGGTGCTGAGATTTGGGGTGCTGAGATTTGGGGTGCTGAGAGTTGGGATGCTGTGATTTGGGATAGTAGAATTCAAATTTTAATTGCCTTTCTTCCAACTCGGATAGAAAAAAACAAAAAATCTTTTCCATCATGAGCATATCTCGCCAGCCATGCGCTAATTCAGCTACTTACCAGTAGAACGGCGAACATTTGTAGGGTAAAATCAGTGCTAAAAATGTGTCAGAAAGGGAATCGCTCACCCCGGGCAGCGACTGTTTCTCGTGCAGAGCGGCCTGGCAGTGGATGGCGCTCTCCGGATGCATGTAGGTGAGGAAGGCGCATCCTGCAATTAGGCATGCATAAATCATTATCAAAAAGCAGCCTGCTCATCCAGTGCCGCGTACCTTTTTGAGATGCTTTTCTTGACGATTTAATTTTGTAGAGGGGAATCTGGCTTTGGAAATTCTACTCAAAAAGAAATCTGACTCCCTTTCAATTCGATTTTCCCGATTGAAAAGAAACAAATCATTTTTAATATATATTTGATTTTTTTGTTTTATATACGAAAGCACCACCGAATCAGTCATTAGCGCATGCAATGCCCCATCAGTGAATTCCTCCTCTCTTTTCTGCTCCTCGTAGGAGAAAACCTGCTGCTGCATCAGTATATTAAATATGAAGCTAGAAATTTGTAAATCTCACCAATCAAACTAGCATAGTAGACTAGCGGTTTTTCCCTCTGCAGGGTTGTTTTTGAGAATTTCGCATGCGCTACCCAAAGTGTGTACAAATTTCAACTGCCACTCATACAGGTGGGTCTCACAGTTCCATTGCGTTCCCCAGCATCTCAGCGTCCTAAATTTTGCCTCTCCCCGATGCAATTTGTACTCCCGCTCTCCCGAAGCGCTTAGGCCAACGTCTTGAGCAAGCAGCTGCGCAGGAAATCTAGCATAGGAAAGGTGCAATTAGGGGCAACCCGATTGCATTGCCCAATTTACCCCTGGCACCTGCCCCTACCGGCGCCAATTGCAGTCGCCGATTTGGGCAAAAATTACTCTAGAAAACGCGGTTATAATCTGTAAAGCCTTGTCCTCATCAGCTGGTGCGCAGCATGTCTCTGAGACTTTTACCGGCCCTTGAGGCGCTCAACAGCTGGGATTTGAGTCTCTTTTTGTTTTCAAATTTATCTCTAGATCGGCCTGTTGTCAACCAGCCTCTGCTCTCCATCTGATTTTCATTTTCTTCTCTGTTGCAGCAGCCGGCCGGAGGGGATGCGAGGCTGCTAGGAAAAATGAGGCCGAGGGGATTAGGGTGGATGGCGCCTTCTCCCCTCTGCCCTCCCTTTTATCCTTCCGCCCCTGCTCCCCAAATCTGAGTCTGTCTGTCTGTCTGCCTCTCCCGCTTGCTTTCCCTTTCACCGCGCCGCTGTCTCACCTGGCGCCCCCTCTACCAGCCTGAGGATTCGCCGGAGTGACTCGCCCTCTCTCTCCCGCGCTTCGGCAGGAAATCCCGGAGGCGGCGGCCCATCCCATCGCGCCTCTCCTTCCCTTTCCTCCCCAAGCCTGCTCCCACTTTAATTAATTTTTAATTACTTGCAACTGGCCGGGGCCTCTCGTTTGCTTGGGGCGCGGCTCAGAGGGATAGAAAATGGAGACATCTGTCTGGGGGAGGGGGGGGGGCGAACCTCGGATCTCCAGCCTACGATGGGTCGGGGAGGCGGGCCACTCGCAATCATCGCAGGCGCCCTGTTTATAATCCCCCCGGTGTGGACAAAGGGGATAAAAATGCGGGATTAACAAAGGGAGGGTACGATAGGGCGAGGAAATGATAGCGGATGCGAGATTCGCTCCCCGCCTCTTCATCATTTCATTTCAGCTGCCGTTTTGCCGTCTTCCGCGCCTGCTTTTGCAGCCATGCCGTCCGCTCCGCCCCCCCGGTTTCTTGAGATTCAACAGGGGGAAGGCGGGCTGGATTTGTGATGGCTCGGAAATTGGCTCGAAAGAGTCGAATAAAAATTCTACCTGCATGGAGCCAATAGTTAAGCAAAATCAGAGGGAGCTGCTGCGGGCGCCCATTATCCGCCCTCTTCTGCCTTGCCCGTACGCTGTTTCTTGGATAATTTGAAGACGCCAAATTTCTGCTCGGAAGGCTTTGGCTGCATTTTTACTGAGCCAAGCTGTTTACGTCTTTTTAGAGGGAATTGCAGTAATTAGGTTTCGGGATGCAGAGATTTTTTAAGATGCTGAGATTTGGGGATGCTAAGATTTGGGGATGCTGAGATTTGGGGTGCTAAGAGTTGGGGATCCGAGATTTGGGGTGCTGAGATTTGGGATGCTGAGATTTAGGATGTTGAGATTTGGGATGCTGAGATTTGTGATGCTGAGATTTGGGGATGCTGAGATTTGGGGGTGCTGAGATTTGGGGATGCTGAGAGTTGGGGGTGCTGAGATTTGGGATGCTGAAATTTGGGATGCTGAGATTTCGGGATCCGAGATTTGGGGTGCTGAGATTTGGGGATGCTGAGATTTGGGGATGCTGAGATTTGGGATGCTGAGATTTGGGGAGCTGAGATTTGGGGTGCTGAGATTTGGGGATGCTGAGATTTGGGGATGCTGATATTTGGGGGATGCTGAGATTTGGGGATGCTGAGATTTGGGGAGCTGAGATTTGGGGTGCTGAGATTTGGGGATGCTGAGATTTGGGGATGCTGAGATTAGGGATGCTGAGATTTGGGGATGCTGAGATTTGGGGATGCTGAGATTAGGGATGCTGAGATTTGGGGATGCTGATATTTGGGGGATGCTGAGATTTGGGGATGCTGAGATTTGGGGAGCTGAGATTTGGGGTGCTGAGATTTGGGGATGCTGAGATTTGAGGATGCTGAGATTTGGGGATGCTGAGATTTAGGATGCTGAGATTTGGGGATGCTGAGATTTGAGGATGCTGAGATTTGGGGATGCTGAGATTTGGGATGCTGAGAGTTGGGGATCCGAGATTTGGGGTGCTGAGAGTTGGGGATCCGAGATTTGGGATGCTGAGATTTGAAAGCCCAAGACAACAATTGCGATTCCCGAGCCCAGCGAAATGCTCTCGCTGCAGCTGGAGGTCGTCACCCTCCGTCCAGTCAGTATTCGCGCACCCCATGCGGCCCTGGGAGGGGAGAGGCCTGAATGTAGCCAGCGAGAGGGGAGGCCACATGGTGTCCAGAATCAGTGCACAGACAGGGAGGCAGGCGGCTTGTTTAACTACAGGATTATCTTGAGTGCAGCACGCTTTTCATCCGTTTCGATTCGAATTTTTCTCAACGATTTATCATGTGCCGCCGAATTCACAACTGCTTGTACATGCACAGCTCACTGCACGGCCCCTGAAGCCATCTTGACTGCCTTTTAGTGCATCTCTCGACGAGTGAGAGGGGAAAGAGGATTGAAAAGCATTTTATATGGGAAGAAATTCTTGGTACTTGACACTTAAGATATTTGGGATTCTGAATTTGGGATGCTGAGATTTGGGGATGCTGAGATTTGGGATGCTGAGATTTGGGATGCTGAGATTTGGGATGCTGAGATTTGGGATGCTGAGATTTGGGATGCTGAGATTTGGGATGCTGAGATTTGGAGATCCTGAGATTTGGGATGCTGAGATTTGAGGATGCTGAGATTTGGGATTTTGAGATTTGGGGATGCTGAGATTTGGGATGTTGAGATTTGAGGATGCTGAGATTTAGGATGCTGAGATTTGAGGATGCTGAGATTTGGGATTCTGAAATTTGTGATGCTGAGATTTGGGGATGCTGAGATTTGGGATTTTGAGATTTGAGGGTGCTGAGATTTGGGATGCTGAGATTTGAGGATGCTGAGATTTGAGGATGCCGAGATTTAGGATGCTTAGATTTGGGATGCTGAGATTTGGGATATTTGGGATGCTGAGATTTGGGATGTTGAGATTTGGTGATGTTGCGACTTCTGGGAGCGGAGAAAGGGAAATTTCGGAAATGTCTACAGACACAGGGATGTTCGCACACTGGGTGATGGATATTGAGCGAGTACGAGCAGCAGTTTTAATGAGACTTATGAAACATAATTTGTATTTTCGTATAGAACAGCAATGGTGGCCAAGGCAGTGCATATTGGCATAGAAAATCACGCACGTTAGAAAAAAGAAGGAAGACAATCTTAGTAGACTTTTGCCCGGGGCCTTTTTGGGCTTATACTTAGCATACAGATACAGCAGAGATGGCTTCTACATGAATCAAGCGAAATTTCACTGTCACTACGTTAAGCGGCATAGTGATAAGGAAGTTACTGGGGTATGGGGTGACGGGTCATCTGAGGAGCAGAGAGTGACAGGTCAGCTTAGGATCAGTGAGTGACGGTCAACTGAGGATCAGTGAGTGACAGGTCAACTGAGGATCAGTGAGTGACGGGTCATCTGAGGATCAGAACCTGAGGATCAGAGAGTGACAGGTCACCTGAGGATCAGAGAGTGACAGGTCACCTGAGGATCAGAGAGTGACGGGTCACCTGAGGATCAGAGAGTGACGGGTCATCTGAGGATCAGAGAGTGACGGGTCATCTGAGGATCAGAGAGTGACGGGTCATCTGAGGATCAGAGAGTGACGGGTCATCTGAGGATCAGAGAGTGACGGGTCATCTGAGGATCAGAGAGTGACGGGTCATCTGAGGATCAGAACCTGAGGATCAGAGAGTGACAGGTCACCTGAGGATCAGAGAGTGACGGGTCACCTGAGGATCAGAGAGTGACGGGTCATCTGAGGATCAGAGAGTGACAGGTCACCTGAGGATCAGAGAGTGACAAGTCACCTGAGGATCAGAACCTGAGGATCAGAGAGTGACGGGTTACCTGAGGATCAGAGAGTGACGGGTCACCTGAGGATCAGAACCTGAGGATCAGAGAGTGACAAGTCACCTGAGGATCAGAGAGTGACGGGTCACCTGTGGAGGATCAGAGAGTGACGGTCACCTGAGGATCAGAGAGTGACGGGTCATTTGAGGATCAGAGAGTGACAGGTCTCCTGAGGATCAGAGAATGACGGGTCACCTGAGGATCAGAGAGTGACGGGTCACCTGAGGATCAGAGAGTGACGGGTCACCTGTGGAGGATCAGAGAGTGACGGGTCACCTGTGGAGGATCAGAGAGTGACGGTCACCTGAGGATCAGAGAGTGACGGGTCACCTGAGGATCAGAGAGTGACGGGTTACCTGAGGATCAGAGAGTGACAGGTCACCTGAGGATCAGAGAGTGACAGGTCACCTGAGGATCAGAGAGTGACGGGTCATCTGAGGATCAGAGAGTGACGGTCACCTGAGGATCAGAGAGTGACGGGTCACCTGTGGAGGATCAGAGAGTGACGGGTCACCTGAGGATCAGAGAGTGACGGGTCACCTGAGGATCAGAGAGTGACGGGTCACCTGAGGATCAGAGAGTGACGGGTCACCTGTGGAGGATCAGAGAGTGACGGGTCACCTGAGGATCAGAGAGGGGCAAATTCCCTGAGACAATTTTTCCAGAGACTTAGGAGTAAAAGTTCATGTGAAATATTCAAAATCATAGCAGTGCTAGGAAGATTCTGTACAAGTGAGTAATAGGATTCTTCATTCTGCCCAACGGCTTGTCAATGCAGTGGAGCTGAATGCGGCTGAACACATTCGGAACAAGCAGTTGGCCCGAGAGCGGCTTACAAACATCAGAGCTGATTAATTGAGCCTAAAGAGAAAGAGAAAATTTTAATTCTGCCCGTTGATGAATGACCGGAGGAGAAGGACGCGGTAATCCGGCAGCAGGTAAACCCCCAAGTGCGCAGGGTCTCCCCCGGGACTTATTAGGAACAAGCACTTACTACACTTGCTTGTTTGCGCAGTGGCTTGTTTTTGAGTTAGACAGGTGAGGCCGGGCTTTTAAGAGAAAGAGGTGGAGAGCCATTGGCTTGAATTGCAAGTGGCCGCTAAGCTCAAGATGGCTGACTGTTGACGGAGACTGATGGGTAAGAGTCTCAGTTTCTTTACAGAAACGGCAGAAATGACTTCTTTGAAGTGTTGAGAAGTCGCCAGCCCTTTTGCTTCGAGTTTTGCCTTTTTCTGTTGCCGCCCCAGCAAAGCAGCAAATGTTGCATTTCTCATCGCCTCCGACGTCCGTCTATTCTGTCAGGAATGCGGGATAGGCTGCTCAGAAAGGGGAAGCCGATTCAGAGCTGAGCTGAATGGGGAGAAATGGGAGAAATATAAGAGAGATGGCAGGGGAAAACAGACAGGCGCGTTGCCGCATTTTGATCCCCGCGGCACGCAAAGTGGCTTCAGCTTTTGGGGATCCGAGATCCCCTCTGGTTTCCCCATTCATCCTGTTGGCAAGCAGATCCCGGATTCCCTGCGGCACGCGACTTTCTCGGAGTCAAATAGAGGGCCCGGGTGTGCATTTCATGGCTGCCGATGCTGGCAGGCTATCACACACTACTACAGCATTGCTGTTGGATAGCAATCACACACTACTACAGCACTGCTGTTGGATAGCAATCACACACTACTACAGCACTGCTGTTGGATAGCAATCACACACTACTACAGCACTGCTGTTGGACAGCAATCACACACTACTACAGCATTGCTGTTGGATAGCAATCACACACTACTACAGCACTGCTGTTGGATAGCAATCACACACTACTACAGCATTGCTGTTGGATAGCAATCACACACTACTACAGCATTGCTGTTGGATAGCAATCACACACTACTACAGCATTGCTGTTGGATAGCAATCACACACTACTACAGCACTGCTGTTGGATAGCAATCACACACTACTACAGCATTGCTGTTGGATAGCAATCACACACTACTACAGCATTGCTGTTGGACAGCAATCACACACTACTACAGCATTGCTGTTGGATAGCAATCACACACTACTACAGCATTGCTGTTGGATAGCAATCACACACTACTACAGCATTGCTGTTGGATAGCAATCACACACTACTACAGCATTGCTGTTGGATAGCAATCACACACTACTACAGCATTGCTGTTGGATAGCAATCACACACTACTACAGCCTTGCTGTTGGATAGCAATCACAGACTACTACAGCATTGCTGTTGGATAGCAATCGCACACTACTGCAGCTCCACAGAATTTCTGTTCCACTACAATCAGACACTGCTACTCAATGATTCAGAATATCTATTGCTCAGACAAAGCTAGGACTCACCTTTGTGAATTCCAGTCAGCTTGTCCTTCAACACGCTGAGCTCAAGAATCGGCCCGAACTCTTCAAACAGCGGCCTGAGTTCGAGCTCCTCCATGTTTCTAGGGATCTGGCCTACGAATAGTTTGATGCGATCGGACTTGGCCAGAATCGGCTGGCCGCCCGGTCGAGTGATGTCGAACGACTGATGAGGATGATGCTGATGGTTTTGATGCGGCATTTCGTAGTCTCCTAATAACTATACTGATGAAGCTGGACAGGATCTGTTTAGCGTTTGCAGAGCAAAATATGAAGGCGAATAATATTTTAATCTTTATAGATTTTTGACGCTGAAATCGGTGTCGATTTGTTGAAGCTCGGCTGGGGTGGCGCGGACTCATATTTCTCTCGCGCTCTCTGATTGGCGTCAGGCCGCAGGACGGTCTGCTCAGAGAGAGGGGGACGCGGCTATACAAGACAGCTGAACATCCTGCTGCAGAAATGGCGCATGAAATTCTGGGGCGATGGGGGAGAGAAGAGGGTGGGGAATGAGAGAGGTGAGTGTGGAAAAAGAGAGGTGAGAGTGGTAAATTAGATAGGTGAGACTGTGGGCTGAGATATGTGAGAGTGTGGAATGAGAGAGGGGGATTGAGGAATGAGGTGAGGGAGAAAGTGGATGAAGGATGAGGGGGAGAGTGGATGAAGGATGAGGGGGAGAGTGGATGAAGGATGAGGGGGAGAGTGGATGAAGGATGATGGGAGAGTGGATGAAGGATTATGGGAGAGTGGATGAAGGATGATGGGAGAGTGGATGAAGAATGATGGGAGAGTGGATGAAGGATGATGGGAGAGTGGATGAAGGATGATGGGAGAGTGGATGAAGAATGATGGGAGAGTGGATGAAGAATGATGGGAGAGTGGATGAAGAATGATGGGAGAGTGGATGAAGGATGATGGGAGAGTGGATGAAGAATGATGGGAGAGTGGATGAAGGATGATGGGAGAGTGGATGAAGAATGATGGGAGAGTGGATGAAGGATGATGGGAGAGTGGATGAAGGATGATGGGAGAGTGGATGAAGAATGATGGGAGAGTGGATGAAGAATGATGGGAGAGTGGATGAAGGATGATGGGAGAGTGGATGAAGGATGATGGGAGAGTGGATGAAGAATGATGGGAGAGTGGATGAAGGATGAGGGGGAGAGTGGATGAAGGATGATGGGAGAGTGGATGAAGAATGATGGGAGAGTGGATGAAGAATGATGGGAGAGTGGATGAAGGATGATGGGAGAGTGGATGAAGGATGATGGGAGAGTGGATGAAGAATGATGGGAGAGTGGATGAAGAATGATGGGAGAGTGGATGAAGAATGATGGGAGAGTGGATGAAGGATGATGGGAGAGTGGATGAAGAATGATGGGAGAGTGGATGAAGGATGATGGGAGAGTGGATGAAGAATGATGGGAGAGTGGATGAAGGATGATGGGAGAGTGGATGAAGAATGATGGGAGAGTGGATGAAGGATGATGGGAGAGTGGATGAAGGATGATGGGAGAGTGGATGAAGGATGAAGGATAGAGATTAGAGGTAAGTGAGTGATGGAGCGGATCAGTACTGAATGAATAAGGTGAAATAACCAAGAAGTTATTTCGTGAGCGGGTGAGTGGGTGACTAATATGCAGTAAACAGCGCCCCACACTCGACAGGCGGCGCAGTGAGTAAAAGCAAAAACATCGCATTTAAACCCGGGAGAAGCCCGGAACTTGGCCGGGAAACCCCTGCAGCAGCCCCTGCCCGTCGCAGCAGGTCGCAGCTATTATTCGGCCTCTAGAATCAGCGAAGCGAAGGCAGAATTCTGTTTCCTTTGACAGGTTTCCTTTTTGCGCAGTTGAATAATCAATTTCTATTGGTTTGCGATGGCTTCGTTTGGTTTGGAAACTTCTGTGCCATTGTTAGACTGCAGTGCGATGACATCACAGCCGCGGGCTTACCTGGGCTGCCGTTCGTTCTGTGAGGGCAGTCCTGAAGTTCGAGGCCTTACCTGACCGCCAGAGGGCGGCGTTGTTCCAGGCGGTGATCAAGACCGTCTTGCTGTACAACGCCGAGACCTGGACGCTGACGGAGTCGCTCGAGCAGCAAGTTGACGCGGCGCACGCTGGCCTGTTGCGCGCCGCCTTCAAGATCGGCTAGGAGCGAGTGACCAACGCGGCTTTGTATCGCCGCGCCGGCCTGGTCCGTCCAAGGGACCTGTTGCGCCGTCGGCGACTCCAGCTGGCAGGCCACATCATCCGCGCCGAGTCGTACTGCCCAGACCCGGTGCAAGAGGTGCTGCTGCTGACGCTGCAGGCACCCTACCGGCGGGGGCAGGCGCCCACTCGGCGTTTGGTCGACTGCCTGCTGGCTGACGCCGGCGCCCCGGATTCGGCCGGCGGCGTGGCGTTCATTCGCGACCTGGCCTTGAGGCGCGCTCTGTGACGCAACTGCGTATTCTGTTGTTGTAGACTGCAGTGAAATTCTAATGTGGCTGCATCGAGGGAAGATTGTTAGCTACGAGTAACAAAGGGCTAAACGGAAGTTTTCGGGTATCGCCAAGGTGTCAATAGATAAATGCTGGGGCAGCCAAGGAATCAGGGGAATCTCTGTGATCGCCAAGGATGCGGGGGAATTTCTGTGATCGCAGAGTCAAAAGAAAAATCTGGAAGATCATCATTAAGGGCTTAAATTTTTCGATGCATACTCGTAATATTGAATAAAAATTAGCGTACTTTATTTGATATTTTGAAACATAATAGACGCCGTGACCGATTATGATGGGAAAGCAGTTATTAAAAACATCATTATTATTACTAGAAATTCATCCCAATCGATTCCACAGCTCAGCCGGTCCACGCCGTCTCCAAATGAGTCCAGTTCGAGCGTCGGGCTGCAGCGACGGGTCGAGACGCGTGTACCTGCAATGCAATGGTTGGTTTCTTAGAGTAGCAAATTTAAGAACTTGAACCCTTCGACTCTTCGACTCTAAGCATGCTACTTAGAGTGGGATCTAACGGGACAATTATCAGCTCCGATGAGCCAACATCTCAGGAAGCAGCTTACCTCAACTTTCCTGCAAGCGCGTGTCCTGCGCGAAGCGGCGGAGGCGGCGGCGGCGGCGGCGGCGGCATCTGCGGCGACAGCAGCCGGCCTCGTTCGCGTTGCCTCGGCGCCACTGTCGCCTCGTCGCCCGTCTGCGGACGGAGCAGCCGAATTGGCCAGCCGGCCGGCCGGTGCGGACGGCGGTTGTCTGTCCGAGCGGCGGCTGGTTTCTCAGCCTGACCGCGCGGTTCTCGCTGCTCAAAATCGATGACCAGGCGGTCGATCTGTTTCGGACTGGACGGCATCAGCCGTTGCTGCTCCTGATGTTGTCGGCTTCGGTCGAGTGTCCAAGCGTCCAGAGCAGTCTTGAGCACCCCGGCTACCAGTGCCTTCTCGCGTTCGCTGGCTCCGGACAGCCAGGCGTGCACTACTGATGGGTCGTCGGTCTGCAGCACCTGGCACAGCAGGCACAGCACGGCCAGTTCTTGCAGCTCCACCTCGGCCGCCACGCCAGCCGCATCGAAATCGGCTGCTTCTCCGGCGTCAAACCGGGCCAGCGGCAGCGCCGTTGACGATGAAGTCCGGCATCGGCTTCTTGTGGTCGATGGCCGCCGCTTCGACGCCGGTGCTGCTGGAAAAGTGCCGCTAGCGGTCAGAGGGCTCCGGCGGGCTGGCTCCGGAACTGCGGGAGCGGTTGGGGTGGAAGTCGAGCTAGACCAGGTGGGGCAGAGCAGCTCAGAGAGGTAAACGAGGCCAGACTCTTGCGTTACGACCCCTACTTGATTCAGAGGGGGCAACATTCGTTTGGGGCTCGTGTACACAAAAATTGGCTCAGAGAGTGGTCCTGCGATTCACACGCACGATGGCCGACCGACAAGGCACAGTGTACATGCTCGTTGTACACCTTGCGAAAGCATGTTTAAATTATCTTATTTAGATTCAACACATCGCAGCTATAGACTAAGTATAAACTTTTATTGCTCTTACTTTATAAATTGTCGTTAGCTCTTAACTCAGATTTTTTAGATCAAAAATATAGTGTAGCACAAGTACTAGGAAGTTCAAAAAGCTAACTTTGGTTCTTCAATAATTTTTCACAAAGCCCAATTTAAACAAGACCCAAACCAGTTCAAATTGAAGAACAGAAAAGCAGTTTTTTAAGTGTATACTACGTATATTAACCAACTCGAAACAATATATTTTAAATTTTTGTTTAAAGTCACAGATTATAGCTGCACTCTGGCTTTAGTAGACATTGCCAGACTTGGCGCCGTAGCCAGAGCCATAGCCAGAGCCGTAGCCAGAGCCGTAGCCGGAGCCGTAGCCAGAGCCGTAGCCAGAGCCGTAGCCAGAGCCGTAGCCAGAGCCGTAGCCAGAGCCATAACCGTAGCTATCATCGCCATAGCCGTAGCTATCGCCGCCGTAGCCGTAGCCGCCGCCATACTTGTAGCTGCCATAGCTATCCTTGGGCGCTTCGTACAGCACCTTGCGCCAGCCGTAGGGATTCTCCAAATAGTGACTGACTAAGCGGGGCCTGCCGTACTTGTCGAATTCCTCTTCGGTGACCTCGGCGGGGCCAGCGCTACCGTAGCCGAAGCCGTTGCAAGCGGCGGCCATTGCCATCAGAGCCAGAGCAACAGTGACAAAGCGCATAGCTATATATTTAATTTGTATTCTACAGCTATAATAATATATAATCAGGCAGGCGAGTGATGCAAAGTTAATTGAGTGATTCAGCTCGCCTTGGGGCCTTTTATCGATTCTGGCATGGGGGGAGGGGCAGTGAGGGGGTGCAGTTTGGGGTCAGCCCAAACCGCCCACCTCCCCTCCACTAATAGCTTGTAAACTTAACTGGTGGTGCTTTAATTTGTCAACCATACAGTGCTGCTGACTCACTGCTAGCCAGTTTATCATTATTGGATCGGTTTGGCTCAGCCAATCAGAGAGCTAAAGGGTAAGGGCTAACATTTTTAGGGGGTTTGGCGCGCGGGTTAGCGTCGCGTAGAGAATGATTCTTAAGAGCTGCGTGGCGTGATTGGCTCTGAGGTGGGGTGGGTGGAGGGGGGGAGGGGGTATTCAGCCCACGATTCACTGCCAGTAGGCCGCCAAATAACTTTGGCTATCTCTTATCCTATATGTAGCAATGAGACGACGACAGTATTGTTATTATTCTCTATCGGCATATAAAAAAACGATGACCTGTTTCTTTTCAAGCTTAGATGTACTTTAGGTAGCCAGACTAGCTATTCCTGCGAGCAGTGGATATACATTGTTAAATGAAAATTATGTTATTTGCATTTCATCATGACTTGACCTATACCTGGTATCGAGTTAAAAATACTGCAATTTTTTATCGGCAGGCAACATTGACTGTCAAGACTCACGGGGGCTTTCTGAAAAGCTGTGGCTCATGGGGGAATTGGTGTAATATCAAGATTCATGGGGCGAATTGCTGAAATGTGCTGTAGCTCATGAGGGATTGTTGTGATGTCACGGCTTACGGTGATTCGCTGAAATGTTGTGGCTCTGGGGGGAATTGCTGAGGTGTCAAGGCTCATGGGGGGTTTCTGAAATTCTGTGGCTCATGGGAGGTTTTCTGAAATGCTGGGGCTCATCGGGAGTTGCTCAGATGCTTTGCGCCGAAGCTCATAGGGGACTTTTGACTTCGTCGGCGTCGGAGTCGGAGACGGCGTCGGAGTGATGACGGAATGCTTGAGAGACTAGCTGAGGATGTCCAGCAGTCGAGGCTTGCCCACTGTCGAAGCTTGGTCAGTGAAACTAGAGAAATTCACATCAGGGTGTTCATAGTCACCTGGTGCCACCTGTTGAAGTGGAGAAGCTCCACCTGGGACTAACGAAGTCACAGCTGATGCAGACACATGTGGTCAACGTGCTGATGAAATTTGGAGGCTTGGCAAGCCTGCACTGAGGCGCAGTGCTGATTGGCGCACAGAGGTGTACTGAATACACTGGCGCTTATGGGAAAAATCCGACCTTCTGGCAGAATCGTCGAATATCTCGACGGTCCGAAGGGCTGACGACTTGATTCTTGTTTGAAAAGGTGCGCAAAAAGGTAGCCCGTGTTCTTGAATTTCGTGTGCCTGCGTTGCTCCGTTCCGGCGCAGCAAAAAATGGTCAGGGGTTTCCCCCATTTTGGTAGTTCGACGGGCGGAAAAATGGCTTGGTATACCTACAGCTAAAAATTACCAATAGTGACTAAACTAGGTCCTAAGTACTAGGTCCTAAACTACATGTACTATAGTCAAGCGTGTATTGAACATGTATTATTTCTTTCTTTGTCCATTCCGCTGACTCCTGAACGCGTAATGCACGCAGGCACACACGCTCACACAGGGTGTACAGCGGTCCTTGACTGTCTAATCATCAGGCATGCACACTCTCTGTGCCTTGGGGCTGACCTTCGTGGGTGCGAATCGCACGACAAGCCCCAATAGAATGTGGCCGCGCACGGGAGTCAGACGCGGCTAACACAGAACTACTCTGCCCCCAAGTTCAACTGTATATTCACGGTGCAGGATACCACTTCTCACCAGCCCTGTTGCTGTCCTGCAGCACAGCAAACTGCCTAGCAAATCCTTTCACTTCTTCCGGCACTTCCGGCGACCGGAAGCTGGCGGCTTTGTCATCGCTTCGCCGATGCCTCCGACTTCTGGCGGCGATGACGGCCGCGTACTCGAGTCCGGTCAGCGTGTCCAGCGGCTGCCACAACGTGTTGGCATTCGCCAGACTGCTGGCCTGCTGAGATTCGGCGAGATTCCAGCCACTGCTGCTGCTGCTGTTGTTGTTGTTGGCGGCGCCAGCGTCTTCCATCAAGGCGATTACCGGAGGGCCGCGCACGCTGGCCAAGTGGCAGCAGAGGCTGGGATGCGGCCGGTGACCTCCGATCTCGCAGGCTAGTCTAGCTCCGACTGGCTGTCGCTGCTGGAACTCCTTGGCGATAGAATTCGCCACGCCGGACACTGACTGCAGATGGTGAAGAGGTCGCTGATCGCACTGATCTAGGAAGCTGCGCAGGACCAGCAGGCTATCCGGATCGGCGTGCGGCAGCTGCTGTTGCAGGGTCATTTTCTATATAATACAGCAGCTGGGCTCGGTTTTTTGCTCCCTCTGGCTGGGCGTCATCTGTGAGAGAGTTTCGTGCTCGCTCATATAATAGTGTCTCTGAGTGTCTCTTGCAGTCTCATTTTGAGTGGCCTCTGTTGGCATGGAGCCAATATAGCATAGCTGTGCTGTACGCTCAGTTTTTTTGTATGGGCTGGCTGTAGATGTGCGGCTATTGTATAGTGCAAAATGAGAATGTTTGCGATGCGCTACTTGGCTACTTAAAGTAGAGTAACTGTTAATAAAGAATTTTTAAAGCGAGTAGTATATTCAATGGTGTCAGGCTAATCAGTTCAGCTCAGCAGAGATATTCTTTATCGGGTTTGTAAACCAGCAGGGAGGCGGTATAATATGCGAGTGTAGCTATAGGTGCATGCCTACTATATCGAAAAACAGCTGGAGACAATTGTTGCAGGCTGCTTGCTTCACGCAAATCACTGTGTCGTCTGTGAGTTAAACTGAGAGTATTTTCCCCGATCACAATAGCCATGTCTCTGTAACCTTTAACTTGATAATACACTTAATAGCAACCCTCGGAGAGTCCAAAAAATTGTGGTAATCTGCAGATTCGAACCCAGGAGCTTCTGTCTGGTACAGTTTAGTGAAAGGGTCTGGCTCGTTACCGCTCTAGTGCTCAGCCACCCGCCGAGGTTGCACTAGTTTTGACACAGATTTTTTGCAGTTAGCTCGTAAAAACGCCCTTTGTGTGAACTTCATGTGCCCCGGCTGGTGAATAGGAAAGTCGGCCAGTACGCCACGGTCAGAGTTGGGATCGCAAAGCACTACAAAAGCTACCTTTAAACAGACTTTAAGAAATTTTTATTTGATTTTTCAGCAGCCGCTGTGACTTAATGGCTTATTTATAAATTCTCATACAATACGGATTCAGAGAGCTGCTCTGCTCAATTCGCAGGCATTATGGAGCTTTCTTTAGGCTGACCGGACGCACACGTGTCACATACACAACACACACACACATTATATATATTCTCAGTTTGCCAAAATCCAAGCCACGGGCCTGCAGTGGTGGAGGCGCGAGTGTAAAAGTCTGCCGGAGCGCAGGGCTACAGGTTAAAGCATTTATTAGAATGGCTTCGCCTCTCTGCACACGCCTGTTGCTTCTCGGGGCACAGAACAGAGAATTCTGCTGCAAGCTTTGTTGGGGTGGGTGCTGCTTTTTGTGCCTACACTCTGACAGCATTGCCAGCACAATCTGCACCCAGACCTTCGCTCCGGTCTCTCCCTGCCCCCCCCCCCCTATTTTTCTGCGACGACCGGCCACCTCCAACACCATCTGATTTATAAGAAAAGGCAGGCCGGCGGCGGCAAGCCCCCCCATAACTACTCAAATCTGAGCTCTGCTCTACTCCTCCGCTTCGGCACATGCCGCATTTGCACATAATTGTTGCGTCAGAAGACTAACCCTAACAGTTTCTTTGTAACAATCGGCTCGAACTGTTGACAGACAGTTCGGCGACAGCTAATCGCAGCACGCATGACAACGGACGTTGGCGCTGTTGCTGACAATGACGGAGCCTCTCGACGTCAGTCGGGCCTGTCGACTAGCCTGGCGCAGCGGGCGGACTCGCTGTTCAACCTGCTGGATACGGCTGGCTGCGGCTACCTGACAGAGGCCGATCTCGCCCGCTGCTGTGGCGACGACATCAACGTTGCCGACGTGTTCGCCAAGCTGGACGGCGACTGCGACGGTCGGATTGACGCGGCGGATTTTCAGTCGGCTATCGGCCTCCTTCTTGCCGCCGGTGGCCACGAGGCGGCGACTTGCGAAATGCAGCAGCAACAGTTGCTGCTAGAGGAGGAACCGCAGCTGTGCTCAAAATCTTACTCACAGGAAGACGGTTTGAATGCCCGGCCGGAGTCACCGCCGCCGTCTTCGCTGAAGCTATTCGATGTCAACGACGAAGACGTCGGCCAGCTGAGCTGCCGAGACCAGGTGAACGAACTGCACAAGCAGCTGGGCCGGCAGTGCCCGCAGCTGCTGGACACATTCGAGCTGGTCATGGCCAGCGTGGCGCGCGACGTTGGCGCGCAGGCTCGGGAGCGGCGCCAGCTGGAAGCGAGCTACCAGCGGGTCAGAGAGGAGAACGAGAGGCACGTCCGCCAGCTCGAAGAGGAGGCTGAAGCTCAGATGGAGCGGATGGAGCAGCTGGCGCGGGAGCGGGAGCGCCGACGCCTCGAGGAGGAATACCAGGAGCTGCTGCGCACGAAGGAGCGGGAAGTCGGCCAGCTGCGCCAGATGATGGAGGTCATGCAATCCGAGAGCACCAGCAAGGATTCGGGCGGCGCGGCAGACCTGAACAGGCGACCGAAGCGTCAGCGGCGACACCAGGGCAAGCGCCATTCAGCATCTCGATTGGCTGAAGACGACGCCGATGAAAACAAAGTCACAGACGGCGAGGCTGGCGACGACGACTCAGCGAATCTGACCGGATCCAGCCGGCTGATGAAGGAGATGCGGCAGTTGGAGACGGCGCTGGCCCTGAGCAGTAGCGAAGTGGCCCGTCTGCGGCAGGACCGCGATGACGGCGAGCGGGAGCTTCAGCAGGAGCGGTCGCGGCTGCGCGAGCACCAGCGGGAGCAGGAGCGGCTGACTCGCCAGCTGCAGCTACTGCACAACGCCAACCGCAGCCTCAACGACACCAACGATAGTCTTCGAGTGGCGCTCGAGCGACAACGCAGCGTTGCTAGCAGCGTAGCATCAATGTCGGCTTCGACGTCGGCGGTCGGACTGTCTGTGCTGGACTTGAGCCCGCCGCACGAGGCTGTCCTACCGGCATTCGACACCTGCGAGGAGGACGACGACCCGGACTACTTGCTGGACACGGCGGCAGCGGCCGAGGCGGACAGCGGCATGTCGACCTTTCGTGACCAGCCGACTGTGGACAACAGCAGCGGTGGCAGCGGCGGTGGAGGTCGCGAAGGTCCCGGAGTCTTCCGGCTGTCACACTTGTCCGGCATGTCTGGAAGCTCCGCTGGGCCGTCCGACCCCTCGGCCAGTGAGGTCGACTTCGACGAGGATGGACGGGAGATTTTTGCAACGAGTGCCAAGCGCCCGAACAGCCTGGCTTTAAAATTGCAGCGTCGGCGTCGTCGCCCTCGTCCCGACGACTTCAACGACGATGTCACCGACGAAGGAGGCGACTGCAGCGATGGAGCGATCGATCTTATGTCCAATCCCGACTGCGCGACTGTTGAAAATTTTGACCCCGAGTCTTGCTCGACGACTCCATCGACACCGTCTCCTCTGGGTCAGCCGGAGCGGATGTTCCGCATCGTGATGGCTGGCGACGCCGCCGTCGGCAAGACCTGCTTTATCACGCGGTTCTGCGAGGGCCGCTTCGACAGCGGCGCGGTGTCCACGCTGGGCGTTGACTTCAAAACGCGGACTGTCAAGGTGGACGGTCACGTGATTGCTGTGCAACTGTGGGACACGGCAGGACAGGTGAGATATTGGCCATTGGAATTTCAAGCCTTCACCTGCAGTACAACGCAAAAAAAGTCTGCCATAACCTCTTCATAACGATGGAGTTCTACAATTACAGAATTTATTGATTGTGTCTCCAGCTTGTCTCCAGATTGTGTCTCCAGATTGTGTCTCCAGATTGTGTCTACAGATTGTGTCTCCAGATTATGTCTCCAGATTGTGTCTCCAGATTATGTCTCCAGATTGTGTCTCCAGATTGTGTCTCCAGATTGTGTCTCCAGATTGTGTGTACAGATTGTGTGTACAGATTGTGTCTCCAGATTGTGTGTACAGATTGTGTCTCCAGATTGTGTATCTAGATTGTGTCTCCAGATTGTGTCTCCAGATTGTGTGTACAGATTGTGTGTACAGATTGTGTCTCCAGATTGTGTGTACAGATTGTGTCTCCAGATTGTGTATCTAGATTGTGTCTCCAGATTGTGTCTCCAGATTATGTCTCCAGATTGTGTCTCCAGATTATGTCTCCAGATTATGTCTCCAGATTGTGTCTCGAGATTGTGTCTCCAGATTGTGTCTCCAGATTATGTCTCCAGATTGTGTCTACAGATTGTGTCTCCAGATTGTGTCTCCAGATTATGTCTCCAGATTGTGTCTCCAGATTGTGTCTCCAGATTGTGTCTCCAGATTATGTCTCCAGATTATGTCTCCAGATTGTGTCTCGAGATTGTGTCTCCAGATTATGTCTCCAGATTATGTCTCCAGATTGTGTCTACAGATTGTGTCTCCAGATTGTGTCTCCAGATTATGTCTCCAGATTGTGTCTCCAGATTATGTCTCCAGATTGTGTCTCCAGATTGTGTCTCCAGATTGTGTCTCCAGATTATGTCTCCAGATTATGTCTCCAGATTGTGTCTCCAGATTGTGTCTCCAGATTATGTCTCCAGATTATGTCTCCAGATTGTGTCTCGAGATTGTGTCTCGAGATTGTGTCTCCAGATTGTGTCTCCAGATTGTGTCTCCAGATTGTGTCTCCAGATTGTGTCTCCAGATTGTGTCTCCAGATTATGTCTCCAGATTGTGTCTCCAGATTGTGTCTCCAGATTGTGTCTCCAGATTGTGTGTACAGATTGTGTATCCAGATTGTGTCTACAGATTGTGTCTCCAGATTGTGTCTACAGACTGTGTCTACAGATTTTGTCTCCAGATTGTGTCTCCAGATTATGTCTCCAGATTGTGTCTCCAGATTGTGTCTACAGATTGTGTCTCCAGATTGTGTCTCCAGATTGTGTCTCCAGATTTCACAAGCTCGAAACTTTACAAGCTCGAACTTATGCTGCTTCATCAGTTTTGAACTGAAGCAATTTCTAGCTTTCGACAACAAGTTGAATTAGTTAGCAAATTTGCTCACGATCCTGTCCAGATGCTATTTATCTAGACCCATGACACCAGGTCGTAAGCTTGAAGTTAAGACACAGTGTGAAGTGAGAAGTACAAATTCACTCCAAGCATTTCCAGGCTGATTTCTTTACTCAGCCAGTCCTATATTGGATCCTCGGGAATTGTCTGGGGTGGCGGACGGGCTGCCGC
>NIVC01000670.1:117500-242500 GCA_002269645.1 Macrostomum lignano
TGACTGCGCAAACATTTGCTTTGCTCAGAGGAAAAAAAGAGAAAAGAAGAAAAAATCGAGAGGGGGGAACGGCTTTCGGCGCTTGCCGTCGGGCTGCTTGGGATGCACCGCGAACCAATGACTGATCACTGAGACAAAAGAGTACCACTCTAGAGCTCTTGACTGCGGCTGAAACTGAAGGAAGCCGGCTGATCGGGAGAGAGAGAGTGAGAGAGAGAGAGAGAGAGAGAGAGAGAGAGAAGCAGAAGAGGCGCTCAGAGAATGCCGGAAGTGCTCCATATTTCCTTGAAACCCGGCAGTTCTCACCGACTATAGACCCAAGCAGATCGGCTGTGGGCAGCGGCTCCGCAGTTCAGAGTCCGCAATTGTGATAAATGAACTCCGAGCGACTCCACTTTCTGGCGATTCGGAATATAAAAAAGACCAGAAGGAACGACCGGCTTTCTGTCCATTTCCATTTTCCCTTTCCAGCCTGACTCAGGCGCCAAGGCAGGGAGAAGAGGCTGCCGGAGTCTGGGGAGATTCCTCAGGCCTTCACAGGATTTGCTAGCCAGATTTTGGGACAGAAGTTGTGTTTCCCCACCCAAATTCTTCCCACTTTCTCTCACTCGCTGGCCTGGCGACACCTTTAAATTGCCTGGCAACTCCCCGCCCCCACATGCCGGCAGTTGGCAGGCAAGTTCATCTCAACTCCGCTGGCTTCGGCAGATCTCGGCAGTCGCAGCAGCAAAAGCAGACAAAGGCAGACAAAAGCAGAGAAGGAGGAGGCGCAATGTCGCTAGCCGACTACATCGGACACCGGCGCGACGCCCAGAAAAAGGTATGCCAGGATGCGCATTCGTACCTGCTTGCTTGGAGGGATCCTATAAAAGCATCTAGATCGATCAAATTTGTCCTGTTTCTAAGAAAATATACAAAATATGTTTTTTTAAACTATGAAACTATAAGAATATTCTTTCTAAATACAAACTAGAGTCTCAATGCTTACAAATTCGGGTTACCTTATTTTGTCGTAAAGTACAGCAAGCTATAAAGACAGACAACTGTCAAGAGGTGACAGCTAAGCCCCCCTAGGCCGTTCTGCTGTTATCTGATTAAATTTATTGAGTCCTCGCATACGTAGGCGTGCTGAAACAGAGACAAGGCGAGCACTTGGATTTGATTAAATCTGATTTTCGCGAGTGTACATTAGTCAATGCGTGTGACAATCGTGTGGATTGCAATTTTATGTCGATGCAATGTTTTTGCAATTTTCCTGCTTTAAAATCGATCGAATCGATTAGAATCTTTCGTTCCTTTTCCGCTGAAGTCCTGAAGAAGGCGAGGGCATATTTTTTTCCACCTTTTTAGGATAAATTATATAAACACTCGCCATCCTGTCACCCCCTGTGATAACATGTTTTTAAGCTTCATCTGCAGACGGATTTAATGGCTTTTGCATTAATGCTAAAATCATTAGACGTTTTTTATCACTTGTGCCTCCGTTTCATGGGTACAAGTATTATACAAGAGGGGCTGCATATTAAGGTTTTTAACAGGCATTTGGTTTCTGCTTTTTTCATTTTAGGCGTTGCTAAAATATCTGAAAAAGCACTGCCTAAAGCCTCCGCTTAAGCTGGTTTTGTGCAACACTTTTTTTCAACGCCTATGGTCTACCCCAGCCCCATCCCACTCTGGCTAAAGCATAGTGTACGTCGTAAAGTTCTTCAACTCCAACCTTTTTAGCCCCAACCCACTCTGGCTAAAGCGTAGTGTATACAGTTCTTCAATCCCTACCCCTCTAGCCCCACCCAACTCTGGCTAAAGCATAGTGTACAGTTCTTCAATCCGTACCCCTCTAGCCCCACCCAACTCTGGCTAAAGCATAGTGTACAGTTCTTCAATCCCTACCCCTCTAGCCCCACCCCACTCTGGCTAAAACATAGTGTACAGTTCTTCAATTCTTACCCCTAGCCGCACCCCACTCTGGCTAAATTATTATGTACAGTTCTTCAATTCCTACTCCTCTAGCTCCACCCCACTCTGGCTAAAGCATAGTGTACAGTTCTTCATCTCCTAACCCCTCTAGTCAGGGTGTGGTGGGGATTGAAGATTTTAAATTGAGCAACTGTATACTCATGCTGTGGCCATAATGGGACATGAGGGGTGAATTATGAGTGTGCATTTCCTCGACACTACTTTCTTGACATCGGGCATGTAACTGGGCCCTTTCATCCAACACAATGCATTCACGCAGGCCGAGGAAGACTTCAAGCGGACCAATCCAACTGTGAAGAAGATGCGCCTTCGCGGCAACTGGGTGGTGCCAGAAGGCTACGCCGCCAACCAGACACCAACAACGCAGCCGCGACTCCAGCGACAGCAGACGACTGTGTCGACAAGGACGGCGGCAATAGCTGAGACAGTTCAATCGGAGTCAAGACAGCTACAGCAACAGAAGTCGACCGCGGAGCAGAAGGGGCAGACAAATTCACCAGCTAAAAGTAACAGTAAAACCATTCAAGTTCAGGAGGAGCAGAAGCTGAATCTGTCAAACAATCGAAATGCCGATACGAAAGCAACAGCAGCGACTGTAGTGGCTACCAGCAAAACGAATGAGCAGGTAGCAAGCACAACGGTGTCACAAAAGCAGTCCGAGCAGATGAAGGCCGCTGCTAAAGCTGTATCGGTCGAAGAAAAAGTCAACAAAAGCAGCAGTAGCGACTCGAGAAGAACGGATAGAAAAGCTACCGAGGAAAGGCAGGAGTCGAGCAAGGCGTCTAAGACTAGCGCTGCCGTTGTTGCTGCAGTCGCCACCAAGTCTGAGATCAGAGAAGCTGAGAATGGCAATTCTAATAAGGCGACAACCTCTGCTCAAAAGAGTAATTCAGTTGAAAAGCTATCTTCAGCTGAAAAATTCGTCAGCTCGGTCAAGAAGAGCGAAGTGCAGAAGAACACGGACTCAAGCAGCAGTACTAAGGATACTAAAATTGAAAATCACAAGACTGCAATTGCAGTTGCTGCTGAAAGAGCATCTAACAATGAGAGCAGAAAAGTATCTAGCAAGCAATTCCAAAATAAGAGTCACACGAGCGACTCCAAAACCGTAGGGAAGGTTGAGAAACAGTCCACGGAGAGGGCTGAAGACGTCAAGAAAACAAAGAGTAGTAAACGCGAGTCAACCAATCACCTGGACAGCACAGTCACAGCAGCTGTCAGCAGTCACAGCAGCAAAGATTCAGTTGACAATTCTGTCAGCAACAAGGCGAGCACCCAGGAGAAAGCAACGACAAGCAAACAGTCATCGAAGGTGGACGAGCTCAGCGTAAGTCACGAGGCAGTGGCCACGGCGACAAAGCAATCTAAATCTGTCCAGGAGAGTGAGACCAAGCATCTCGGACCCCTGATTGAGATGTTGGATTCCAATGTGGAGAAGCAGTTGAGCAGCCTGCTCGACGGCTCCAGCGAAGGCGACTCGGATCCCAAATACGAGGCCACGATGAAGAAGATTCTGGACCAGGGATTTCAAAACGAAGTGGATGCTTTCTTAACCAGCACTGGCTACGAGTCGGGTGGGAAGTTTTTTGAATCGTGCAAAGAACTTGCCAAGGAACTTTGAGCTCGCGTCACGCGCCTGCCGGTGAAAAACAACAACATTAAGCCTACGGGGTTATTCCGTGTGGTCCTTTTTTACATTATTATATATATATTTCTATATACATTACCAAAAATAATTACCTAAGCCTCGCAGCTTTGCTTTCAAACCTTAAATTGTCTCTGAATTTTCTGATCCTATGTATAATTTTGCCTGCTTTGTAACAATATTGACAATATTTTTCTTAAATAATCTTCCTCAAACAGTTCGGAGTCTCTTTCAGTTCGTCTGAATATACGAGTAAAATATCCTCGTACACCTCTGGCTGTGGGACTGTCTCAAAAAAGCTAGCCTTCACAATTTTTAATTTTTGAGGCTGTGTGCTTGACTTACTTGACTTACAGCAGGGCTGTCCCGGGGGGGGGGAAGGCGCGAACGCCCATCCCGCTAATCCCTGAACGGCCGACGCGTCGCAAAGGACGAAGGGTTGGCGCCGCCCAGGGAGGTCCCCCAGAGTCGCCAGCAGCTATAGTGCTCTCTGGAAAGGAGAGTTCAGCCCTGCGGGTGGCCCGGAGGTAGCGCATGAGCTGATTAAAGTTTTCGGGTTTGCACGCTTCAGTAATAGATGTGTGTGGCCCGAGGTAAGTGAGTCTGGCTCGCGTAAAGGCGGGACAGATGCTGACGAAATGCTCAGCGGTTTCGTCACCTGAGTTACAGAAACTGCAGATGGCGTTGGTCGCGTTGCCCTGCAGGTACTGGTGCCTAGAGAAGCAGTCGTGACCTGAGAGGGTCATGGTGGCAGCCCGGATGTCTCTGCGCGAGAGGCGCAAGAGGAGCTTTCGGAGCTGGTGAGAGGGCTGAGGGACAGCGCCTCTAGATTGTCTGCAGGTAGTGCAGTTCGCTTTAGTCGAGCGGTGCTGGGTCCTAATCCACGCTTTGATGCGCGAGTCGATGACAGGAATCGGGACAAAGGGTTTGGGACCGAGAGAGGAGCCGGAGGCACCAACTTTTGCAAGGGCGTCAGCCAATTAATTTCCTCGGATCCCCATATGCCCCAGAACCCACTTAAGGGTGATTTTGTTGGTGGAGCCCAACATGTTGAGGAGTTTGATACAGTCGAGGACTGTAGCAGAATTGGTACTACAGCCACTGATGGCGTGCAAGGCAGCTTGGCTGTCCGAATGGAAAATGATATTCTTGCCGGTTACGCCAGTGGCGAGAAGCTGATGGCGAGAACTTCATTTTGGAAGACACTGGAGTTGACCCTAGTGTACTGAGCGTGGGTTGCGATGACCCTCCCGTTCAGGAAGATTCCAACACCAAAACCGGTGTTGGCTGACTGCTTAGAACCGTCGGTGTAGCAATGAAGCTCACCAGGGTTCCAGTGGTCATTGATGGTATCGCGCGAGTCGATAGCTACGGAGTAGCGTTGTCTCAGGTTGAGCGTTGAGGCAATGCCATCGGTGAAGACGCGATTGGCCTGACATTCGTTGAGAATGTTGAGGCACAGGTCGCTATGCGGGACAAGGTTCCGCTTAGCAGGTGCCCTCATGTAAAGGAATTTGACACCGGCGTCAAGTAAACGCCGCGTCGTTCTAGCCGCCTCACCCCTGACGAAGAGGTCGAGAGGCGGTAGATTAAGGAAGGCCCCCATGCCGGCAAAGGGTGTGGACCTGGTGGCGTTGCAGATAAGCCTACACGCTCTGCCCTGGATCGTGTTGAGCAAATCTGCATAGCTTTTGACCTGGGTAGCGCTAACCCAGACAACCGAGGCGTACGTAATGGCAGGTCTAACTACGGAAGTGTAGATCCACCAAAGCCGCTTTGGGGATAGACCCCAAGAAGTGCCAAGTGCTCGTCGGAGCTGGGCCAGGATGGCTGAGGCACGCTTGGCTTTTGCTTTCACGTGAAAGGACCAGTTGAGCCGGTGGTCAAGTATGACCCTGAGACATCTGGTCTGGTGCGCGAAAGCAATATCTCTGCCGTAAAACTGCAGAGGTCGTATGTTCCAGCGTATTCTGCTGGTGAACATAATGGCAACAGTTTTGGGCTCAGGGAGTTCCAGACGGTTGTCATTGGCCTAGGATTCTGCTTTGCGGATAAAGCTCTGCATCAGATCCCTGAGCGTGCTGGGGGATGGCCCTGCCACAATGGCCGTGACGTGTCGTCAGCATACCCGACTTTGAAGACGGGATCAGGTCGGGAGTCGCCCAGAAGAGCGTCCATGACCAGGTTCCAGAGCGTCGGGGTGAGGACTCCCCCTTGGGGTCCACCCTTACAGACTCTGGCGGAGGCAGTTTGCCCAAGAAGTTGGGCAGTGACCGTACGGTTAGAGATCATGTACATGATCCACCGTATGAGGGTAGCGTGAGCTTTGCGGTTTTGAAGGGCCCTCTGAAACGCTTCAAAGATAACGTTGTCGAAGGCGCCAACAATGTCGAGAAAAAGAGCCAGGGCGTAACCGTCACCCAGTACCGCCCGTTCAATCTTCTCGACTATCGCATGCAGGGCGCTGTCAGTCGACCTCCCGGTACAGAAGGCGTGCTGATTATTGCTGAGGGGCATTGCTGTCAGCTCGCAAGAAAGCAGCCGCCAGAGAATAAGCCTCTCAGTGAGCTTAAGCATTGCTGACGTTAAGCTAATTGGCCTAAAGGCCTTGACGCTCTGGTAGTCACCCTTCCCAGGTTTGGGAATGAAGACTACTCGAGCTTCGGTCCAGCACTTGGGAACGTATCCCAGCTGGATAGAGGCCCGCATGAGATTGCGGGTAAGTCTCAAGAACGAGGGTATCTTGGCTGCTTCACGAAGAAGAACAGGGTAGATACCATCAGGTCCAGGAGATTTGAAGGGCTTGAAGGTTCTGACCGCATGAGCGATTAAATCTTCAGTGATAATGCCCGCCGCTAGGATGGCTCCATCCATCGAATGGTAGGGTTCCGATCTAGCAGTGGGTACCCTCGGGAAGAATGTGTTGAGCATATGCTGAAGCACTTCTTCAGGGTCTTTAGTAAGAGAGCCATCATCTTTTCTGATCATGGCTAATTTGGACATTTTGTCCATTGTAAGGGCCTTGACAAGCCTAGAAGTAGGTCTGTCTTGATCCAACTCATTGCAGAATTGGCGCCATTTACATTCCTTGGCCTTGCGCACTTCAGATTTGAAGTTGCGGGAGGCTTGTCGGAAAAGCTCCATGTCCTCCGGGTTTCCGGTCTTCATGGCACGGCGCTGAAGGCTTTTGGCCTTCCGCCTGAGTTTCCCCAGCTCCGGGTTCCACTACGGCGCCGAGGTCTTGCCTTTGTAGGCACGGACAGGGCGGGCCGCTTCATAGGCTGCAATAATGCAACCTGTCAGCGTCTCAGCCGCATGGTCCACATCCTCGCAGGTCTCAATCGAACGTAAGTCCAAGAGTTCCTGCAGGTGCAGATCAAGGGTAGCCTTATAGGCTGCCCAATCAGTGTTGCGGATGTTACGCCTCCAAGTGATCGAGGACTGGTGTTTAGTGTCCGCGATGTTAAAGGCGATAAAGCAGTGGTCAGACAGGGAGGGCACCTCAGACCAGACTCTCCACTCCTCAACTCTGTCAGAGTCTTGGGGTAACGAGTGTGGTATCGAGGACCTCAGTTCATCTGCCATTGTTAAAGGTAGGAGTGCTACCGCGGTTGCAGAGCATAAGATTTGTATTAGAGATAAGGGCCAGAAGCTCCTCCCCTCTAGTATTGGTGTCTTTGCTGCCCCAGTGCTTATGGTGTGCGTTGAGGTCGCCCCCTAAGCACAGCTCAGCGTTCTGGGACTCGCAGTACTGCGCAAGGTGCAGTAGACTCTCAGGTGCAGCGAGTGTACAGCGGCCCTAACTTTATTTATCATTATAGGCATGTACACTTCACTGTGCCTTGGCGGTTGGCCCTCAAGGGCGTTAAGACCACTGGGCTACGTGCCTGAGCCTTCACAACATCCTGACTAGCTGACAAAAGAAAACCGAAAAACCAGCAAATGCGTACACAGAACACTATGCGTTTCTATACTTGTGGTAGATTGTTTCGGATATAGCTGAGACATTTAATGGTATACTGTACATGTATATGTGTATACTCGACGTGTATACGAGATTATTAATTGTCATTGTCACTATGATAAAATCAATCGATCCCAATTCAGTACTAATTAATAACAGTACAATTACACAAATTCATAAACAAATTCATAAATTAAGAAACAGCCTAGGTATGTAATTAGTTTATAAGCATGTATAATATGTGCGTATATATACTTATGGACAGGTCAGTTTTTGTAGTCCGTTATGATGTGAATGATGTATGTATATGAACAGTAGCGCAACCAGAAATTTTTCAAGGGGGGGGGGGCGGATTCTGAGGGTAAAGTCCCGGGAGGGGGGCGGCGGAGGGGTGGCTCTGTTTTTGGCGAAAATTCGCTTGGTCCCCCTTTGATTTTTTTCGGTCCCCCGCCTAAGGGGGGGGGCGACCGCCCCCCCCTGCCCCCCCTGGTTGCGCCACTGTATATGAATGAATTCATATATATATAATATATATGAATATATACTGTATGTATATATGTAAAAATATATCCAACAGGTACATGTAGTACTTATGAATCTTATTGACACGTACACTCTTGAATCTTGTGACACTTTTGAATCATGATACTGGGCTGCTTAGCTAAGTGTCTAATGTTGACTGGGACGCAAGCGGTAGGCTTGGCAAACATCGGTCAGAAAATTAGTCGGCTAAAAAATTGGGTACACTCTCCAGCTATAGGTGGATACATGTATAGATAGACACATGCAATTCATGTAAAGACTGTACATGTAGATGCGTCCTTAAGCAGCTTAAACATCAGGGAAAAGTACGTACATGTATAAGTAACTGCTCATCAGTACTGTGGCACCACCTGGAACACTTCCACGTTCAAAACAAAAGACTCATGAGACTGTCATTTTTTGCACAATCATATAATGGCTGCAATATGAAGTCTCCAGCTTTTCAAATTTTCAAAATACTAAGTTTATATGTAAACATGCATGCATGCCATGTCCATACATGTTATGTATATCCAGTACTAGGCTGCTGCATGCAGCATGCCAGTTATAAATTTTATCTTCGCGCTCGCATTACAGCTAGCCATCTGACGGACCTTGACTGACTATCTTTGTCTTCTAGTCAGTCTTTTTTTTTCTTTTATCATTTTCTGACTAGCAAATGCACATTTTTTCAATTGGCTAGCTGCACACTCGTAGTAAGAAGGCCTGTGAAACTTACACTGGGCATCAATAACTTTTTACAATTTATCCGATATAGATTAATAAGTAGACACAAAAATGGACTCAAGGACGACTTATAAAACACTTTAGATCTCCTTTTCGAACAAACTGAAGATTGTATACAGTTGAGATAAATTTTACTTAAAAACTGTAACGGTAAAATAACGGAGTGTATAATAACGACTGACAGCTTTTCAAACGAAAAGGTTCGTAGAAATATAACTTTGTACAGGTCTGAGACTCTGAGGTCGGTCAGTGCGCGTGCAGTGGTAGGCCTATCACATCTTTCCTTCTGCAGGTTGAGAATACTGGTGGACCTAAAATTCTCGTTTCGCCACATTATTCCGCCTGCGTCAATGATTATTTAAAAGATTAAGCAACCAATCTGTAACTCTGTGACCAGTGACCAGTGGTAGTTTCATTGTAGAATAACATATTGAAAATATTAAAATAGCCATGAATGCTAATTCATCTACTATTGTATTCCCATCAGGAAAAAACATTGTCGTCGATTATTTCAAAGGAGTTTCATCAGTATACTTTTTGTCCCACTTTCATATGGGTAAGGCCAGGACTTAGGAGCCATGGTTGATAAATGTCAGGATAGGCCTATGAGTTTTATTAATGCCATTGCCATATTAGCTTATTGCTGTGGCATACCCCTAAGGCATTGATTTATAGTTTTTACAATTTTATGTATAATTTTTTATTTGTTGTTGTTTCAAAAAGTAGTTTATTTTTAATAGTTAGACATATTTAATTTAGACAAGTTTGGTATTAGTTATTTAGTATCAATACAATAGCCATTGAATGAGGCCTAGGCTAGACATTATTATAATGATCTTACTTGTTCCAATAGATGGATAGGTTATACTGAATTTGTCAACAGACCTAAAGTTTAAGAAATTGGAGGAAATTAAACTTATTAATAATTAAAACAAGCTGAATAAATTTGTCAACAACAAGACAAACTTACATAAAGTCAGGCTAAAGTTGTTTCTTAATGCAATAACATAAATTTCTTTAATTCAAGATGCAAAATATTGCCAAAGAATTCAACATACTTTATGAATGCATTTTCTAAATGCTATTATATATACCATAGTCCGGAAGATAGCCTTTATGCCAGAAAATTCCGGCATATTTTTGCACTTGCTGACAATCTTGGCATACACTTGGCGAATAGAATTTTCAGGTTCAACATAAAGTGTAAATAACTGGCATACAAGAAATTGAAAAGTTTAAGGCTGATGTAATTGTATAGTTAAATATCAATCAACTAAAGCTCTTCTGAAAATAAACGGTTAACTAAAATAGAAAGTATTAGGCCTAACACAATTTACGAGAAAAACAAAATCAAAACAAAGAATATTAGGTTTTTAGCAAAATCTGCCATTTTAAAGTTAATTATAATTGTTACTTTTAAAATACAAATTCTTTAAAAACTTGGCATGTATAAGTAAGTTTATATTATATTTATATTTAGTAAGTTTAAAGTCCATGGGTTTTAATAGGTTGTAAAAGTTAATATTTAAAAACCATTCTATTTTGTTATTATATATATATCTCTTCAATAGGCTTAGGCTTGTCTTTCAATTTTTTTAGCATATAATTAGTATATTAGTCAATAGCATATTGTTAGATATTTGAATTTATCAATAATGCATGATAAGGTAAACCAAATTTGTCAATAGAGTTGTTGAATTAGATGATGACAAATTCAATGGCACCCAGTTAGACATTTTGTCAAAATCCTTTCTATTTAAAGCCTTTTATAGTTTTTGTTACAAAATGACCAAAATGACTTTGACAAAAAGTAGTGTTCCACCATAGCTATGGCTATGGGGTAATATTGGGATCCCTACGGCTATGGAATATGGAGAATTGGAATAAGCCATAGTTTTGCTTATGGCTATGGCTATAGCACATGGAGCCCCTTTATGATGGAACACTAACAAAAAGTATGTAAATGATAAAATAATACTTTTAAAATATTGGTTTAAGTAAACTATTACTGCTATTTAAGAAATCTATATTAAATTTGTTAGCATAACAACAACTTCCTATATTGAATTAATTTTCATAAAATTAGAAATCATTAACTTGTATTTTGGAGTAGTTTTTTGGATTGCTAAGTGTTACTAAGTTCACAAAATTAAAAAATACCTTTAGAGTTTAATTAGGCCTAGCATAAATTATGATATATCTAATACAGAATAGTTTTACAAATAGTTTTTTTCAAAAATATATCAACATATAAATTTCTAAAGGTGAGTTTCAAAGAGAGTATTAGTAGTGCCATGTATTATATAGAACTTGTGCTTGTAGTTGGCCTATAAACCTTTGATAATATTGGTATAGACTGTGGGATCCTAAGGATTAACAAAGTTAATGCTATGATTTATTATAACACAATTCTATAGTCATACTCAGGATGATATCTTTTTGTTTAGAAAGTTCTAATATACAAAAGCCTTCTCAAATGAATACTAGAAAATCTATATAGTATAGATGGCACAGGTGTAGCATAATGGCATAGCTCAGTGTAGGCTGTGCAGTGTTTGCAACATACTAAAAAAGCTATAAAAACATTTTTTTAAAATATTAGCTACCAAACTTATCTAATTAGTATTGGGATTAAAAAGGATAACATTTCCCCTAAATAATTATCTATTCTCTTTTTCTCTTAGCACTTAGGCATTTTAAATTTTCAAAGTTGGCTCTAATTGAGATTCTAAGCATTTATAAGTAGCTATTACATTATCATTTGTTCATGCAGAAAAAAGATACAAAGTTATAACTAAGGAGATTCTATAAAACTAGGATCATTCAGCTTAAAATTTTATAGCAAAGGCTATTGTTAGGGGTTTTCAGATTGACTATTGACTATTAAACTATTGAAATAGAACTTTCAATAGTTATGCTTATATACATTTACACCTCAGAAATTACATTAGCTTTTGAAATGATAAACTATTAAAATTAACTATAGTAGTTTAGATAGACTGAAAATGCAAATTAGTTTTGTGGTTACCTAATAGCAATTTAAAAATCTTTAATTTGTTGTCACATTTTGTAAACAAAAAATCTACTCAAGTTTGTCAAAATTGTCAAAAAATCTATTTTGCAGCTTATATACTGGGCTTGCCACAATTTATGCCAGCCAGATTGGTTAGGTTAACTGGCAATTGTACATGTACTGGAAAATATATAAAAATTGATAGAAAACTCCAGAAAAAGTACACCTATAAAATGGGTTTATTTTTTATAGAACACAGGTCCCATATATAGCATTGTTTGTGTCTTCAACCTTATCTATCTAGCAAATCCTCATCTATAAAATCTGTTTGCATTATGCAACTCTACCTGAAGTATTTTGCTATTTAGATTAGACAATTATCTAATATTAATCTATAAATTATTAATACACCATATTGTATATTCTCGTTTTAGATCATGTTGTTGGACTTAAAGATGTGCAGCACGAGTGCAAGGTTAGATTTCTTTTGTTAATAAGTATCTTCAGCTGTGTTAGAAAATAATGGCACAGTTTCTTATCAATACGAAAATTTGACTGTGACTAAAAATAAGTGCTAATCATTGTTGCTAATCAGTACAGTACTGAGTGACGGGGTCATGCTCGTTAGCTGCTTTTAGTTTGCTCGTTGTTTTCTTTAGGCTACAAATAGTTCTAGTCACGCCCTGGCAATCATAGTGGGATAGGAAAATATGATCGACAGTTTTTGTTATTGATAAAGAATTTTTTTATGTCTCAACGGAAATAAGGACGCAGTAATGTGCTTAGTGAGTGACCTGGATTTGGTGTTGAAGGGAAACTCTGCTTTGCTGAAGGCTTAGCAAGGAGGCCGCTGAAGGTAGCAGATAATTACTGAAGGATGGGGTGTGGAGGCAACTGAAGGTAGCAGATAATCACTGAAGGATGGGGTGTGGAGGCAACTGAAGGTAGCAGATAATCACTGAAGGATGGGGTGTGGAGGCAACTGAAGGTAGCAGATAATCACTGAAGGATGGGGTGTGGAGGCAACTGAAGGTAGCAGATAATCGCTGAGGGAAGAGTGAGGAGGTAGCTGAAGGCAGCAGATAATCGCTGAGGGAAGAGTCGGGAGGCAACTGAAGGCAGCAGATAATCGCTGAGGGAAGAGTGAGGAGGCAGCTGAAGGTGGCAGATAATCGCTGAGGGAAAAGTGAGGAGGCAGTTGAAGGCAGCAGATAATGCTAAAGGATAGAGTGAGATAAAGTTAGCATGCCTAGAAGCCGCACTCCGCCTCTCTGCACTCAGATCTACTGCTCGGGCATCACCAGGCATTTGATCCAAGCAGATCGGGCATTCGCCAATGCTCACCATCTGTTAGTAGAGCTACCGGTGAATTCAGCTCAACCAGTGCCTGAGCTGCCGGGTCTCCAAGTGACCCTAGTCCCTGCTGGTCACTGTCTGGGCAGCGTTATGTTCTTGTTTGAAGACTCCGCAGATGGTTATGTTGCTTTGCACACTGGCGATTTTCGAATACCGACTAGTTTGGAAGCGCTGCGCGAGGTCGGCGCGTTTCACCGCCAAGGCCGGTAGGCAGGTTTTTAATTTTATTCAGTATAAGCAACTTTGCATTATAGTGATGCTATCTTGCATCAACACTTGACTAAAGTACGCTCGTAAATACTTATTTTATACTTAATCCTCTACTTTTGATTCAGTAACAAGCGCAGTATGTGACAGTAATTTTTTGGGAGGAAAGACAAGATCAGCCCCCTGATGGTGTGCCAGGATTGGCAAACGAATTAGGGGCGTTGCTTGGGAACGATGTGGGCAGGAAAATTTATCGTTATTGTTATTGCAGTTAATGTACGTGGCACTGGCACTTCCACCCCTTAATAGTGGTTGAGCATGGGGCAATAAAAATAGGGGTTTGAGAATAGCGGAAAGAAATGTACATTTATCAGCGTGCCGCTTATGTACATTGCAGATCAACGCCCAGAGGCAATAAAAATAGGGGGTAGAGAATGGCGGAAAGAAATGTACATTTATCAGCGTGCCGCTTATGTACATTGCAGATCAACGCCCAGAGGCAATAAAAATAGGGGGTAGAGAACGGCGGGAAAGAAATGTACATTTATCTAGCGTGGCCGCTTATGTACATTGCAGATCAACCCCCAGGGCAATAAAAATAAGGGGTAGAGAATGGCGGGGCCGGGCGAGAAAGAGAGGCACGCGGATTTTGCGGGGAGTCAAGTAAAGTAAGTGGGTAATAAGAAGAACTAATACTGAAATGAAAGTAGCTTCAATTGCACATAAACTTACATATTTAGCGCCTACCACCTATCCCCGCAGCGTGATCCCCATCAATAATGCCGTGGTGGACACAACCTTCTTCACTGATCACTGTCGTGAGCTGCCAACTCGCCAAGAATCAATGCAGGCAATCTGCGATTTGGTCAGCGACTGTCTTGATAGGCACCAGAATTTGTCTGTAAAGCGGGCCAACTCTGGTGTTATACTGGTTGCTAAGGCTAGGTTCTCGTACGAGTACGTTTATCAGAGTCTGGCTGAGACATTTGGCACGAAGGTGAGTTGATTTAAGTTTGATTCACGGGTCATTAGTAGTTTCCCTGGAACCAGCCAACTTTTTGAAACCTTTCATTATCGTCACCTGTACTAAATTCTTAGTCTAAAACTGCACTGCACTGCACTGTGATTTTCAGGTGCACATCAGCGAACTGGGCCTTCGCTACTATGGTCAGCTAGCAAGCAGTCTAGATTTTTATTCAACAACTGCAGCTGACTGCTTTGTACACCTGGATGGTTGCGGCTGCAACATGAATGAGATGTTGCGCATTTGTCTGTCCACTATGTACTTTGATAAGGTAAACAAAGTGCTTTTACGTGCTCTCTTTTTTAACATATCAGTTTACTGTGAGATAGCTTTTTTATTGAGCTTGCAGCTGTCTTTGATCTGTTGAGATTACGGCACTCTTTAATCTCTATTTTCCATTGAGATAGCGGCTCTCTTTGATCTCTATTTTCCATTGAGATTGCGGCTCTCTTTGATCTGTAATTTCCATTGAGATAGCGGCTCTCTTTGATCTCTATTTTCAATTGAGATAGCGGCTCTCTTTGATCTCTATTTTCCATCTAGATTGCGGCTCTCTTTGATCTGTAATTTCCATTGAGATTGCGGCTCTCTTTGATCTGTAATTTCCATTGAGATTGCGGCTCTCTTTGATCTGTATTTTCCATTGAGATAGCGGCTCGCTTTGATCTCTATTTTCCATTGAGATTGCGGCTCTCTTTGATCTCTATTTTCAATTGAGATTGCGGCTCTTTGATCTCTATTTTCCATTGAGATTGCGGCTCTCTTTGATCTCTATTTTCCATTGAGATAGCGGCTCTCTTTGATCTCTATTTTCAATTGAGATAGCGGCTCTCTTTGATCTCTATTTTCCATCTAGATTGCGGCTCTCTTTGATCTGTAATTTCCATTGAGATTGCGGCTCTCTTTGATCTGTAATTTCCATTGAGATTGCGGCTCTCTTTGATCTGTATTTTCCATTGAGATAGCGGCTCGCTTTGATCTCTATTTTCCATTGAGATAGCGGCTCTCTTTGATCTCTATTTTCAATTGAGATTGCGGCTCTTTGATCTCTATTTTCCATTGAGATTGCGGCTCTCTTTGATCTCTATTTTCCATTGAGATTGCGGCTCTTTGATCTCTATTTTCAATTGAGATTGCGGCTCTTTGATCTGTATTTTCCATTGAGATAGCGGCTCTCTTTGATCTGTATTTTCCATTGAGATAGCGGCTCTCTTTGATCTCTATTTTCAATTGAGATTGCGGCTCTTTGATCTGTATTTTCCATTGAGATAGCGGCTCTCTTTGATCTCTATTTTCCATTGAGATAGCGGCTCTCTTTGATCTCTATTTTCCATTGAGATTGCGGCTCTTTGATCTCTATTTTCCATTGAGATAGCGGTTCTCTTTAATCTCTATTTTCCATTGAGATAGCGGCTCGCTTTGATCTCTATTTTCAATTGAGATTGCGGCTCTTTGATCTATCTTTCCAGACCGCCGGCTTCACCCAGACTGTTGTATGGCCCTCGGAGCGCACAGCCCGGGTGCTGTTCAGCTTCCACCCGTCCATGAGCGAAGTTTCCGACCTGCTCACCTATTTGCGGCCCCGCTCCGCTCGCGCTCTCGTCACGCCTGCTGGCGACGTCGACGGTGATGGTTTCGGCGATGCCGAAAGTCGAGTGCAGACCCGTCTGGATGCCCTGGTTGCCCGGCTGTCCAGCAACACTTTAGTGTCATCTCCCGCAGCATCAGCAACATCAGCTTTTCAGCTTCAGGACCACGGCTTGCCAGCTTCAGCCTTAAAACGATGCCGTTCACCGTTGTTAAGCTGTGCTCACTCGGATGGCAACGGTGATTGTCCCGATGGTGCCGATAACGAGAATGATGATTGCAGTGACGATTCTCTCTGCTCCATGCCTGTTAGATGTGCGAAATCGAAATCAGCTAGGCTGTCTTGAAAGGTCTGCTTATGTTGTCCGTAGCATTTCAAATTTGGAGGCTGAATCAGCGGTCAGGTACCTGTGAACTAATCAGTCAGGTACCTGTGAACTAATCAGTCAGGTACCTGTGAACTAATCAGTCAGGTACCTGTGAACTAATCAGTCAGGTACCTGTGAACTAATCAGTCAGGTACCTGTAAACTATTAGGTCAGGTACCTGTAAATTATTGGGTCAGGTACCTGTAAATTATTGGGTCAGGTGCATGTAAATTTATAGGTCAGGTACATGTACATTATTGGGTCAGGTACATGTACATTATTGGGTCAGGTACATGTACATTAATGGGTCAGGTACATGTACATTAATGGGCCAGGTACCTGTAAATTATTGGGTCAGGTGCATGTAAATTAATGGGTCAGGTACATGAACATTATTCGGTCAGGTACATGTACATTAATGTGTTAATATGCAGACGGCTATCACAGCCTTTGGCGGCGTGTTAGTTGTACTTTTTTAGCAAAATAAATGCATGCACTTTTTGTAGGCTTTTTAAATAATTTTAAATTAAATTAAGTTTTTACTAAACTGCCATTGAATGCCAGCTATACTCTACATGTAATGCCTTTTTTGTAAACAAATTACATAATAGCTCAATACTGTGATTGTCATTCGCGTACATACTGCCAAAGCTATGAGTTGTTTTGTCAAACTTATTTTCGTGTTCCCAGCTTCTGTTGACTTTTTAAGCTCTTTTGTAGGTATGCCCGATCTTGTTAAATTTTTGAGACTATCCTTGACATTCTCAGTTGTAATTGGGATCTATGATCGATCTATGGGATTTATCGGATTTATAGTATCTATGGGATCTATAGGATCTATAGGATCCATAAGATTTATAGTATCTATGGGATTTATCGGATTTAAAGGATCTATGGGATCTATAGGATTTATAGGATCTATGGGATTTATCGGATTTAAAGGATCTATGGGATCTATAGGATTTATAGGATCTATGGGATCTATAGGTTTTATAGGATCTATGGGATCTATAGGATTTATAGTATCTATGGGGTCTATAGGATCTATGGGATCTATAGGATCTATGGGAACTATAGGATATTTGGGATTTATATTATCTATGGGATTATAGGATCTATGTGATCTATAGGATCTATGGGATCTATAGGATCTAATGGATCTATAGGATCTTAAGGATCTATTGCATCTATGGGGTCTATAGGATCTATGTGATTTATTGGATCTATGGAATCTATATGATCTATAGGATCTATGGGATCTATATGATCTATAGGATCTATGGGATCTATATGATCCATGAGATCTATATGATCCATGAGATCTATATGATCTATGTGCTCTAAAGGGTCTTAGACCCTATAAGATCTATAAGATTTGTATGTCATATTTAAAGACACCGAACCTCAGAGGGATATATTTTTAATGATCTCTAATGGAACTGTTTATAAATCACTATTCAGTTTGCCGATGTGCTCAGGTGATGCAAAGGGTTCAGTGTATGCTTGTTGTCTAATTCTGGCCTCCCCATTCCAGCAAAGCCGAGCCCGCACCCGCCAGAGTGCTTAGCTGAGAAGAGCAGACACTCAATCCCGCTCAGACATGTCTGTCGCACTTGGCCAGCAGGGTCAGCCCTGTCTGGCGCTTAGCTGCCCGCTGTGCCCCTTCGCCACCGTCGAGCTGCACCGGCTTCGTCGACACGCGATCGCCGATCATCTCCGTCGGAGGGGCGGCGGTGTCGACGGCGGTGTCGACAGTTTTCGCTACAAGCTGTACGTCTGTCCAGACTGCGCCGCCTGCAGCACCGACGTGGACATTGTTCGCGACCATGCGGCCTTGGCCCACCGTCGCTCTGTTGATTCTGGCAATCAGCGCGGACTGCTGCTGTTGAACGAGGTCTGCCTGACCCTGCCGGCCAGCGTCAACGGTGCCGACAGGAACGGCATCGATGGGGACGCCGACCCGGCCGGTGTGGCGGAGAATCCCAGCCGGCTGGTGTGCAAAGCCGGCGAGGGAAAGTACACGTGTACCGGCTGTCACTGCAGCTTCCCGTGCTCTCTAGAGGCGGCCTTTCACGCGGCTACCCGGCATCAGGTGTCGGCAATGGTTGAGTCCGATCTTGCCAGGCTGGGCAAGCTGTCTGAGCAGTCGCGAGCGGACCTGATGAAGCGAATGCGGCTGGCAACTGCGGCAACGATGGAGAGCGGCGAAGGGAGCGCGATGACGGATAGCGTAGAGTCTGCTCTCTTTGATAGCGTTGAGCTGCATCTCAGGCTGCTGTGTGATACAGGTATTGTTGGAGTAGGTGCCATGCCATGGAGCACTTGTGTGATGCTTCACAGTGTGATGCTTGAGATCTCTATTGAGAACTATATGTGATGCTTGAGAACTATATGTGATGCTTGATAACTCTATGTGATGCTTGAGAACTATAAGTGATGCTTGAGATCTCTATTGAGAACTATATGTGATGCTTGAGAACTATATGTGATGCTTGATAACTCTATGTGATGCTTGAGAACTATAAGTGATGCTTGAGATCTCTATTGAGAACTATATGTGATGCTTGAGATCTCTATTGAGAACTATATGTGATGCTTGAGAACTATATGTGATGCTTGAGAACTATATGTGATGCTTGAGAACTATATGTGATGCTTGAGAACTATATGTGATGCTTGAGAACTATATGTGATGCTTGAGAACTATATGTGATGCTTGATAACTATAAGTGATGCTTGAGATCTCTATTGAGAACTATATGTGATGCTTGAGAACTATATGTGATGCTTGAGAACTATATGTGATGCTTGAGAACTATATGTGATACTTGAGAACTATATGTGATGCTTGATAACTCTATGTGATGCTTGAGAACTATATGTGATGCTTGAGAACTATATGTGATGCTTGAGAACTATATGTGATACTTGATAACTCTATGTGATGCTTGAGAACTATATGTGATACTTGAGATCTCTATTGATAACTCTATGTGATGCTTGAGAACTATAAGTGATGCTTGAGATCTCTATAGAGAACTATATGTGATGCTTGAGAACTATAAGTGATGCTTGAGATCTCTATAGAGAACTATATGTGATGCTTGAGAACTATAAGTGATGCTTGAGATCTCTATTGAGAACTATATGTGATGCTTGAGATCTCTATTGAGAACTATAAGTGATGCTTTTGATCTCTATTGAGAACTATATGTGATGCTTGATAACTCTATGTGATGCTTGAGAACTATATGTGATACTTGAGATCTCTATTGAGAACTATATGTGATGCTTGAGAACTATAAGTGATGCTTGAGATCTCTATAGAGAACTATATGTGATGCTTGAGAACTATATGTGATGCTTGAGAACTATATGTGATGCTTGAGATCTCTATTGAGAACTATATGTGATGCTTGAGATCTCTATTGAGAACTATATGTGATGCTTGATAACTCTATGTGATGCTTGATAACTCTATGTGATACTTGAGATCTCTATAGAGAACTATATGTGATGCTTGAGAACTATATGTGATACTTGAGATCTCTATTGAGAACTATATGTGATGCTTGAGAACTATAAGTGATGCTTGAGATCTCTATTGAGAACTATATGTGATGCTTGAGAACTATATGTGATACTTGATAACTCTATGTGATGCTTGAGAACTATAAGTGATGCTTGAGATCTCTATTGAGAACTATATGTGATGCTTGAGATCTCTATTGAGAACTATAAGTGATGCTTGAGATCTCTATTGAGAACTATATGTGATGCTTAAGAACTATATGTGATGCTTGATAACTATATGTGATACTTGATAACTCTATGTGATGCTTGAGAACTATAAGTGATGCTTGAGATCTCTATTGAGAACTATATGTGATGCTTGAGATCTCTATTGAGAACTATATGTGATGCTTGAGAAGTCTATTAATAACTATATGTGATGCTTGAGATCTCTATTGAGAACTATAAGTGATGTTTGAGAACTCTATTGAGAACTATATGTGATGCTTGAGAATTATATGTGATGCTTCGAGAACTCTATGTGATGCTTGAGAATTATATGTGATGCTTCGAGAACTCTATGTGATGCTTGAGAACAGTAGTTCATGAGAGCATTCGAGCATATATCTCTTGCCCAAATGTCCCAACGCTGCCATTTGCAGGCGAGCTGGTCTGCTCAGACTGCAACCGCCGGTTCGGCATCGCTCAGCTGCCCGAGGCCGTCGCCCACATCAATGACACTGTCCGTCGTCGCCTGCCAGATTTTATGACCTCGCCGGGTGCACCCTGGTCGCTGCATCGACGAGAAGAGTGGGTCTGGGTGGTGCCGGACAGTCAGGAGGCTCTGCAGTCGTCTAAGGATGACCAACAGCCATCCCAGTTGCCGCCGCCGACTCCACCAACGCCGACTGCTGACGCCGAGGCCAGCAATGACGCTTCGTCCTCCTCCGCAACAGCCGCCGCCGCCGCCGCTTCGGCCGCCGCCCCTGCCGTCTCCGGCGCATCGCGTCGTAAAAAACTGCCGGTTCGCTACGTGCCACCCAGACAGCAGCAGCTGCAGCCGCAACAGCCAGCTTCATCAACTGCGGGCTCATCGGGTGCCGCCGAGGAGTCGCTCGCCTCCGCCAGGCACGAAGCGGCCCTCCGCTCCGGCCACTGGCAGGTTGTGTCCGTTGACGACGATCTGTTCGCTTGCTCGCACTGCCCGGACATCATGGCCGCCCGGCCGGCCGAGATTCGGCTGCACATTGTAGCCGAGCATCTGGGCGTGCCCAGTCTGGCCTGCGCCTACTGCACCTCCGGCGGGGCAGCCAGCTGCGACCCGGAGCCGGTCCTGGCGCACTGCCGCTCCGCGCACCCGGGCCGGGTGCCGCAGTTCGTGGCCAGCGAGCTGCACAGGGCCCTCTGCCAGCTGGTCCCGTCCCCAGACGATGCCGGCGAAGACGATAACGACAACGAAGAAGACGGCGAGTATCGGGAAGGTGGCGACGATGATGACGACAACGACGACGAAGATGGCGGCGGAGCTGCCGCCGCAGTGCTCGGCGAAGTCGAAGAAGACGGCGACGAAGACATGGACGATGAGAATGGCGACGGCGATGAGGAGGACGAAGAGACGGCGGCCGCCGTGGCCGCTCTTGAAGGCGCCGCCGGGCTGGTGATGGACGGCAACGGCGACGAAGAGGACAACGATTACGATAACGACGATGTCTAAAGTTTGAATTGGCGCCGAAAATCCGGAAAATGTTTGTTTCACTTTTGGCGCGAATTTAAATATATTTAATAGCGACACTGTACAAGTCTTGGTTATTTATTCGGAAGTGAGTATTTACGATAAACGGTATTTAACCTGTGCTGAAGTAATCTGCTTGTAAATTTCATGTTTCTATTTTGTATAATTATGCACTTTCCGTAGCTTTATGTAATCTATTGCAATGTTCTTGCAGATTTTCTGACACTAATGTAATTCAATCCGTTTTTAATCCTCTATTCCGCTCCAAGAACGTTAGTACTTAGAAAGTAAATCTATTAATTGTTTTTTCCTGTACAATTTGTTTTACTGAACTGTTTCTTTCCCAATTTTCTTTTGCTATTTAAATCAATACCATTAATAAAGAGTTGCATGTCCATTGATTTCTGTAATTTGTCATTGCACATTTGTTTGCTGTCATTTTGCTCTGCATTCTTCTTTTCAACTAACTGCATGCATTAATCATATTGCCAGCTATAGAAGTTCAAACTCTAGGGGTTAGATTTTGAGTCTCATACTCTAGGGATGAGATTTTGAGTCTCCTACTCTAGGGATGAGATTTTGAGTCTCCTACTCTAGGGATGAGATTTTGAGTCTCCTACTCTAGGGATGCGATTTTGAGTCTTCAATACTCTAGAGGTGAGATTTTGAGTCTCCTATATTCAAAGGATGAGATTTTGAGCCTCCTATACTCTAGAGATGAAATTTTGAGTCCTATACTCTTAGGGATGAGATTTTTAGCCTCATATACTCTAGTGATGAGATTTTGAGTCTTCTATACTCTAGAGATGAGAGTTTAAGTCTCCTATACTCTAGGGATGAGGTTTTGAGTCTCCTACACTCTAAGGATGAGATTTTGAGTCTTCAATACTCTAGAAGTGAGATTTTGAGTCTCATACTCTAGGGATGAGATTTTGAGTCTCCTACTCTAGGGATGAGATTTTGAGTCTCCTACTCTAGGGATGAGATTTTGAGTCTCCTACTCTAGGGATGCGATTTTGAGTCTTCAATACTCTAGAGGTGAGATTTTGAGTCTCCTATATTCAAAGGATGAGATTTTGAGCCTCCTATACTCTAGAGATGAAATTTTGAGTCCTATACTCTTAGGGATGAGATTTTGAGTCTCATATACTCTAGTGATGAGATTTTGAGTCTTCTATACTCTAGAGATGAGAGTTTAAGTCTCCTATACTCTAGGGATGAGGTTTTGAGTCTCCTACACTCTAAGGATGAGATTTTGAGTCTTCAATACTCTAGAAGTGAGATTTTGAGCCTCCTATACTCTAGAGATGAGATTTTGAGTCTTCAATACTCTAGGGATGAGAATTTAAGTCTCACATACTCTAAGGATGAGATTTTGAGTCTCCTATACTCTAGAGATGAGATTTTGAGTCTGCCTACTCAAGAATGAGATTGAGTTCACTGTAGATAAACTAGTACCTATTGGGCCACCTATTTCGCTACGGCTTCCTATCAGTACTTTGTGTAATATTGTTACCTTGTTCCCAAATGGACTGCTTTGATTACAGTGTCAATTATTGTTAACTTGTTACATTAGTCCTGTGTTCTCTGCGCTGCACTTTTGCATTATTGGATCAAAAGGCTTGCTCTTCCTTCCATGTTTGACTGCACTGTCACTCATTAATTGCTCGATTAATACACTGGTTTAGTAAAGTAAGTGTATTGCGTTATGTTTATGCTCATTGTTTGTTGTATTAATAAATAGCCCTATGTAGCAAAAGTATTATTGCGAAGAATCCCCCAAACTCAAAAAGTCCCCCCCCCAACTCAACTCAGAACCGCCCCTGCCCGAGTCAAAATCACCCCCAACTCGGAATCGCCACCCCCCGACTCAGATACACCCCCAAACCGAAATCCCCCTCCCCCAACTCGGAATTGCCGCCCCGCCCCCCGACTCAGATACACCCCCAAACCGAAATCCCCCTCCCCCAACTCGGAATCGCCGCTCCCCGCCCCCGACTCAGATACACCCCCAAACCGAAATCCCCCTCCCCCAACTCGGAATCGCCGCTCCCCGCCCCCGACTCAGATACACCCCAAACCGAAATCCCCCTCCCCCAACTCGGAATCGCCGCTCCCCGCCCCCGACTCAGATACACCCCCAAACCGAAATCCCCCTCCCCCAACTCGGAATCGCCGCCCCCGCCCCCGACTCAGATACACCCCCAAACCGAAATCCCCCAACTCGGAATCGCCCCCCCGATCCCCTAAACCGGAATCCCCCCCGACTCGGGTACACCCACCCCAACACGGAATCCCCCCCGACTCAGGTACACCCCTCAACTCAGAATCGCCCCTCCCCAACTCCCAGAACCAATTTCCTTATCACAAATTGCAGCTAACAGCACTCGCAGTCAAACAAAAGCAAGAAAGACTGGAAGACGGCCGCTTCTAATCCGGTGAGAAAATGCTATCCAGCCTGAAGTCTCTGGACAGGGGCTCCTTGGCATTTGCATCCATCACTGTCGGCCTTAGCCTGGTAAATTCGCCGTTCAATTTCTTCTACGTGAAAGTCTTCCTAGAAGTTTTCGGTGTGCTCGAATCGGACTTTCAAACTGTTCAGATACTATTCCTAGTGTGGAACACTATCAATGATCCTTTGTTTGCTTATTTCCTGGACAAGCGCCAGTCCGGTTTGTGTTGCAGAACCCGGCGTTCGTCTATCAAAATCGGCGCTCCGTTGCTTGGCATTATCTATGCTATCACCTGGTTACCATGGGGACAGCCAGACACGCGCTCTGTCGGCATCCAGCTGTTTTTTGCTCTTTGCCTATACGATTCGGTGTTTACATTTGTAGCATTGGCTCAGTGCGCAGTCTTTGCTGAGATGTCCACCTGCTACGATCGACGGTTGGAGACTAAGAAGTATCAGGTGCTTTGCAGCTTTGTTTATTCATGATTGATTGATTAGTTGATTAAGTCGATCGCGATAGCAAGGTTTTTCAAGGCAGACAGGCGTGCGATGCGTGCGCGATTGAGCGGGGCAGGGAGTCGAGTGAGGTGGGTTTGCGATTGAGCTGGGCAGGGAGTGGAGCGAGGTGGGGTGCAGCGATTGGCTGAGCGGGGCAGGCAGTGGCGTGAGTTGGGTGCGCGATTGAGCGGGGCAGGGAGTGGAGTGAGGTGGGTGCGCGATTGAGCGGGGCAGGGAGTGGAGTGAGGTGGGTGCGCGATTGAGCGGGGCAGGGAGTGGAGTGAGGTGGGTGCGCGATTGAGCGGGGCAGGGAGTGGAGTGAGGTGGATGCGCGATTGAGCGGGGCAGGGAGTGGAGTGAGGTGGGTGCGCGATTGAGCGGGGCAGGGAGTGGAGTGAGGTGGGTGCGCGATTGAGCGGGGCAGGGAGTGGAGTGAGGTGGGTGCACTATTAAGTGGGGTAGGGAGTGGAGTGAGGTGGGTGCACTATTAAGTGGGGTAGGGAGTGGAGTGAGGTGGATGCGCGATAAAGCGGGCAGGCAGTGGAGTGAGGTGGGTGCGTAATGGATTGGTGATGAAGTGGTATCGTGTCTTTAGATGGGTAAGCGCAAGCAGGTGAATTCGTTTGTGCTATTTTTATTGCTATTTTTTGTGCTACATTGTCTCCCTACCCAGGTGATGGGCAGCTTGACCGTGTCCTGGTCCGTAGCCTTTCTAAATTTAATCTCGCACAATCTGGCCGATTTCCGTAGCTTCCAGCTTGGCTGTTTAGTCCTTGCTGTCTTGGCAACTGTGTTTGTCTACATTGGCGGTCGCTATTCCTCATCGGTTTACGACAAGCAGCAGGCGCAGCTTGATAAGGACAGTCACCGAACGGAGTCTGGCTGCGTCGAGGCCGATGCCGCTTGTCAATCAACCGCCGACGCCAGCCTGTCTGTTCAACTGCGTCAGATTGTGCTACAGCGCGACTTTTTAGCATTTGTGGTCACCAATTTTCTGCAGATATTTGAGGCCAGCATGTGGGCGAATTTCCTGTCAATATTCATGGAGCCGCTGGGCCCGGCCAGCCCGCTGCAGCGAAGCGGAGCCTACCTGCTGATCTCTCTGCTCCCGGCTGTGAGTTTCGCTGCGGCTCAACGTCATTGGGCCCCGCCCTCCCAGATTCTCAGTTGCTGAGCCAGCCTCCCAGATCCTCAGTTGCTGGGCCAGCCTCCCAGATCCTCAGCTGTTGGTCAACCTCCCAGATCCTCAGTTGCTGGGCCAACCTCCCAGATCCTCAGTTGCTGAGCCAGCCTCCCAGATCCTCAGTTGCTGGGCCAACCTCCCAGATTCTCAGTTGTTGGGCCAGCCTCCCAGATACTTAGTTGCTGGGCCAACCTCCCAGATTCTCAGTTGTTGGGCCAGCCTCCCAGATCCTCAGTTGCTGGGCCAACCTCCCAGATTCTCAGTTGTTGGGCCAGCCTCCCAGATCCTCAGTTGCTGGGCCAACCTCCCAGATTCTCAGTTGTTGGGCCAGCCTCCCAGATCCTCAGTTGCTGGGCCAGCCTCCCAGATCCTCAGTTGCCGGGCCAGCCTCCCAGATCCTCAGTTGCTGGGCCAGCCTCCCAGATCCTCAGTTGCTGGGCCAGCCTCTCAGATCCTCAGTTGCTGTGCCAGCCTCCTCAGTTGCTAGGCCATCACCCCAGATCCTCAGTTGCTGGGCCAGCCTCCTCAGTTGCTAGGCCATCACCCCAGATCCTCAGCTGCTGGGCCAGCAGAGTAATCACATATTAATCCGCAGCTCATATAAATCTCTTCATTTAGCTGGCCGTCATCGGCGGACTCCCGCTAATCCGGCGGTTCGGCCACCATCGGGCTGTGCTGCTCAGTCTGGTGTTCAAAGTGGCGGCCGGCCCGCTGCTCCACCTCACCGGAGTTCTGGCCTTGTCGCGCACAATGTTCGCAGTCTACTCTGTCGCTTGCTGCAGCTTGAACTCGGCCGCGTTCAGCCTGTTCGACCTGCCCCTAAGCGAGCTGGTCGATCGCGATCGACTTGTCAATTCGCGCCGCCTGCCGCTCTCGTCGACAGTATTCGGATTGAACGCTTTAGTCACAAAGCCGGCTATTAGTCTGGCGCCACTGGTTGTGGTGCAATTGTTAAACATGCGCGGCTATCAAACCTATAGGTCAGCCGCGTCTAACTCCTTTGGTTCAGCTGACGCCGGCGGGCTGACTTGTCCGCAAGCTCTATCGAACATGATGCTCATGCTGGCCTGCTACCTGCCCGCTGTGATTGGCTGCCTACAGCTTATCAGTTGGAGCTTTTATCGCATCAGATCAAAATCTAACCTATTGCAGGCTCAAATTTAACAATATTGTCTAATTTGAACTTGTTAAGGTCTATGCATGCAGTCTGGTCAGGCCGGAGAGTAGCGTAAGGTGGGTTCAGTGATTGGATGAGCGGGGCAGAGAGTGGAGTGAGGTGGTTTGCAGCGATTGGCTGCGCGAAGCAGGGAGTGGAGTGAGGTGGTTTGCAGCGATTGGCTGAGCGGAGCAGGGAGTGGAGTGAGGTGGTTTGCAGCGATTGGCTGCGCGGGGCAGGGAGTGGAGTGAGGTAAATGCGCGGTCGTAGATAGGCTCGTGCGGTAGATCTAGACAGTCGTCTAGTTTTTCAACCGTAACAAAAGGCAGGTATATTATATTAATGTGGCTTGAAAAAAGACAGTTTGCATAGCACAATTTGTTTTTAATCATTTGAAACTTGTACTAAGCTACAAGTAGCTTATATTTAATTTTCAATAATTTTATTGTCAAGCTGGTATACAGAAAGGAACTCAAATGATAGATATTTACAGAGAAGTGTCTTTATTGCTTTCCATTGAACGACAGATATCATACGTAGCAAGATTTTATTTCTCTATTTAGCAATTTTTCTGTAAAAGTTTTTCTGTTTGTAAATTATTTTCCAGCTCAATTTTGGACTGGTTTATTGGGCTGTGCGAGTTTACTTCAGCAGACATCACTAGCGGTTGTGCACATCGCAGCCAGTTATTATTTTAATTTGTTATGAACTGCTACCATATAGTTAAAAATAAAAAGATATAAACTGCTATATTCGCACGGGATCGCAACGCCATCAGTTCAGCGCCAAAATATCTAAAACTGTTCAAGCGCGTCAACTTGTTTGGGATTTTGGGATGGAGCCATGGGAGCCTAATTGATATGCGGCGGTTTTCAATCAAGTTACAAATTCATGCAGAAGGGCGAGCAGCATGTGATTTCCAGCCTGTCAAACTTCCACCAGCTGGCCTCTCGCTCGCCTGCTGCCCGTCCTTGACCTTGCCGCTGTCGACTGACACCCTCGCCACCTGGGCTCGGCCCTTTGATGGCGCCGCTGCCGCTGCCTGCGAAGACTCCGCTGCCCTGGCCATGCGGATTCGATCGGCCAGCGACAGCCGCCTCCATGCGTCCCCTTCGTCCTCGCTGCTGGACAAGCCGGCGTCCCGCCCGCAGCTCCGCCTATCCGCCGTGGCCCGAGCGTGCAGCCGGCGCACAAATTCCGGTCGGAAATACTTGGCGTCGACCGCGGCCTGCGCCGGCTGCGGCACTGACCAAGTCGACCGCCTCCGCTGGTCGCTTTTGTCGTTTTGAACAGCGGCGTTGGCCGACGAGTTCGTCTCGGGTTCGAGTTCCACGTACCGGCAAGGCGGCGGCAGCTTTGGCTGTCGTGGTTGAGAGTCCTGCCTCTTTCGCCTGGCTCGGCTAGTCTGCTGCTGCTGCTTGCGGGCCTCAGCAGCAGTTTTAGAGGCTCGGTAAAACGGCATTGAGAATTGAATACCTGGCTGAATTGCTGGGCATCCGGCGGGAGAAGTCCAATAATAGATTGCTTATATATTGGTCTGGCTGGGCAAGCATTGTTCAACTGGGCTGTCCGCCCCAATCTGGCCAGCTGGCCTTGGCCGGCGAGCAAACTTAGCGGCCAGCGGAGCGGTAAACAGACCAGGCTCTTCGCCCGAGTCATGGAGATCTGCACTCGTGGGTACATAACATCTGGATTGATGGGGGGCATTGGGGTGGGGTTGCAACTGGCGACTGACGCTCCGACGCTAGGCGCCTAGTCGCGCTAACACCCCGAGCGCTAATGCCAGTGGCGCCAATGCCAGTGGCGCTAATTCCAGTGATGCAAATGCCAGTGGCGCTAATGTCAATGGCGCTAATGCCAGTGACGCCAATGCCAATGGCGCTAATGCCAGTGACGCCATGAATGACAGTGGCGCTAATTCCAGTGATGCAAATGCCAGTGGCGCTAATGTCAATGGCGCTAATGCCAGTGACGCCAATGCCAATGGCGCTAATGCCAGTGACGCCATGAATGACAGTGGCGCTAATTCCAGTGATGCCAATGCCAGTGGCGCCAATGTCAATGGCGCTAATGCCAGTGACGCCAATGCCAATGGCGCTAATGCCAGTGATGCCAATGCCAGTGACGCCAATGTCAATGGCGCTAATGCCAGTGACGCCAATGCCGCTAATGACAGTGACGCCAATGCCGCTAATGCCAGTGACACCAATGTCAGCGGCGCCAGTGCCAGGGACGCCAGTACCAGGAGCGTTATTGCTAGGGCTGCCGAAGCTAATGACAAGGGGCTCCATATAAATAATTTTGCCTGCCTTCTTTGGGGGCGCCGTTTCCAGACCAGACAGCACAGTCCTAGTAGTCCATAGCGGAGGCATAGGCCAAAGCCATAGCTATCAATGCACCCCACCTACCCACAAGCCAGAGATTAATAGCTAAGCAAGTAAAGCTTAGTGCTCCGCTGGGCCAGCGGGCAAACACTCGACAGGACTGGGCAAGCAAGACTTATGAATTATGAGTTACATGCCGGCGAGTACAATGGCAAACAATGATATGTGGCTGCCAAAAATACTGTCAATCAAAATGAAGATTGATAATCAAAGCGTATGCGACCATTTTTAATAAATATATATACACAACTATGCGCATAGAAAAAGCTGGGCTATAAATATAGAGCAATATCGCGCACTTTGATTAATATATGTATTTCTCTGCATTATAGTTTCAACTATATATATATATATATCAATAATCACAGAGTCATAAATACATAATTGCTTTATCTACATAAGGGGGCCGGCAGCCTCAGGGTGACTAGGCGACGGTTAGTAGCAGATTAATCAGCGCACACTTGCGAAGCTAACAATATATGGAACTCTTATCTAATATTAAGGAGCAGCAGATTAAGGCAGATTTTATAGTGAGCAACTTTTTTTAAATATGAAACTACTATTAGTAGAATGAATATTTTACCAAGTAAAATATAAATAAATAAAATATAATCTTTAGTACCTTCAGTTGTTAGTACCATGGTCAAAACTTTTTTTTGTCAGGGGGCCAAGGGTCCTACACTGAGCGTAGCGCCAATTTAGCGCCACAAGCTAGACTTTGGCGCTGCAGTCTATGTAGAGTTTAGCGTTGCAGGCTAGAGTTTAGCGTTGCAGGCTAGAGTTTAGCGTTGCAGGCTAGAGTTTAGCGTTGCAGGCTAGAGTTTAGCGCTGCAGGCTAGAGTTTAGCGCCGCAGTCTATGTAGAGTTTAGCGCCAATTTACCGCCGCAGGCACCTGACTCCTTGGCCTTCCCTGGATCACTATAGTTAAGCAATAATCTCAAATGTCAGGGGGACAACATATGATTGCGTCACAGGCTGCCGCTGTCGGCAGACTCCAGCTCCTGCAGCGCGGCGGCCACCTGCAGCTGGTCATTGCGCAGGTAGCGAACCCGCTCCTCGAAGGCCACCTCGGCAGGCAGGCGGAGGCACAGCATCGGCTCGCGCTCTCTGGCCAGGTGTTCGCAGTACAGCCGCAGCAGCTGGTCCTGGTCCAGCAGTTTAATAGCGTCCTGATAGCGGCCCTGCAGCAGGCAGTCCAGCGGAGTCTGGCTGGCAATGGGAGCTGACAGGCTGCCGGGGCCCAGGTTGAACTTCGCCTGCCTCAGCCTGTCGCGGACGCCGGCCAACTCGTGGACAATTTCCTGGTCTGGCGACATTGGCAACTGGTCCACCGCTTTTGAGAACGCTTCGTGCAATGTTACAGCCTGGAAAATGTTCATTTCGATACATATCGGTTGGAAATGTTAACTGGCTATAGGAATTCGATATGGAACTCTGATCATGATAATTGTACAATTTTATAATTTATATAAAATCAGTTAATTTCAAAACAAATGACCCGTCATTCAAAACAAATAACCCGTCATTCAACAGAAATGACCCGTCATTCAACAAAAATGACCCGTCATTCAACAGAAATGACCCGTCATTCCAAACAAATGACCCGTCATTCAAAACAAATGACCCGTCATTCAAAACAAATGACCCGTCATTCAAAACAAATGACCCTTTATTCAAAACAAATGACCTGTCATTTAAAACAAATGACCAGTCATTCAAAACAAATGACCCGTCATTCAAAACAAATGACCCGTTATTCAAAAGAATAAACCGTCATTCAACAGAAATGACCCGTCATTCAAAAGAGACGACCCGTCATTCAACAGAAATGACCCATTAGAGCAATTATCCACCGTTCAGAAGAATGAGCATCTCATGCAGTCAACTATTCAACTGTTGAAATGACCCGAACCCCGAGCCCAATTGCGGCCAGCCTATACTACTATTGAGTAGAAATAGGCAGGTGAAAACTCTAACCTGCAGACACAACCGGTTGAGCCCTCTGGCCAGTTTAAGCTGGTTGGCCTCCGACTGGCCGCTGGCCGACTGTCCGAACGCCACCTCGGCCACCCGTTCGGTGCAGGCATCCCTGGAGGCGCGAAACGTTTCAAACCGGTCGCGCAGCTGCAGCAGGACGTAGCGCTGGCTGTCAGCGTGGCTGGCACTCACGGCCGGGCTGATGTGGACAAACGGCAGCGAGATGGCGCGGAGGCTGTCAGCCAGGCGGCACAGCGGATCGGCCAGGGCCGCCGGCAGCCACGGCCGGACGGAGGCGCAGAGGCCGCTAAGCCGGTCGCCGGCCTCGGACACCACAGGCGGCCAGAGCTGGTAAAGTTCGCCTAGGCGGTCCGGCGGCAGGCTGGAGGCTTTGCTGGCGAACTCCTGGCGCAGATTAGGGGGGGGGGGGGGGTGGAACTCATGCGAGCGCTGGATTCTGTGATCCCAAAACTGGAATTTTAGAATCTTAATTCACGAAATACCGCATCTCGAATTCCAGAATCCCACAACTCAAATCCCAGAAACCCACATCTCAAATCCCAGAATCCCACATCTCAAATCCCAAAATCCCACATCCCGAATCCCAGAATCCCAAATTTATCGTCCCAGATCCCACATCTCAAATCCCAGAATCCATCTCGAATCCCAGAATCCTACATCTCGAATCCCAGAAACCTTGATTTTAAATCCTAGAGAAAATTTCAACGCCTGAATTTCGCACCTGCCACTCGAGCTCCCCCGGTCCGGGCGGCTCCTCCTGCGGGCTGGTGGACGGCGCCGAGGACGGGCTCAGACTGGCTCCAGTGGCCGGCTCCCGCTGCGGCAGGGCGGCAACCAGCTCCTCTTCTTCGTCGTCGCTGCTACTAGAAGAAGACTCCTCCCGGCGGAGTCGGCGACCAGTCGTAGGCGAGGCGGCGGCGTCCCGGTCGAAGGCGGCATCGCCGTAGCTGTCGCTGTAAATGGGGACACTGCCGACACCCCAGTTGAGCTTGACGTGGCCGGGGTGAGTCGGGCTGTCCGGGTCCTCGATGTTGAGGAAGCCGAGCTGGTCGTCGATGAAGCCGACGATGTTGTAGTAGCGCAGCTCGGAGCTGCTCGAGTCCTCGAGCAGGAGGTCATCTGAGGACACGGGCGTTTGATTGATACACATTGGGGATAATTAGCTACCAAATGAGTCACCTGTGACCAATCAGAGATAATTAGCTACCAAATGAGTCACCTGTGACCAATCAGGGATAATTAGCTACCAAATGAGTCACCTGTGACCAATCAGGGATAATTAGCTACCAAATGAGTCACCTGTGACCAATCAGGGATAATTAGCTACCAAATGAGTCACCTGTGACCAATCAGGGATAATTAGCTACCAAATGAGTCACCTGTGACCAATCAGAGATAATTAGCTACCAAATGAGTCACCTGTGACCAATCAGAGATACTTAGCTACCAAATGGGTCATCTGTGACCAATCAGAGATAACTAGCTACCAAATGAGTCACCTGTGATTAATCAGGGATAATTAGCTACCAAAGGAGTCACCTGTGATTAATCAGGGATAATTAGCTACCAAATGGGTCACCTGTGACCAATCAGGGATAATTAGCTACCAAATGAGTCACCTGTGATTAATCAGGGATAATTAGCTACCAAATGAGTCACCTGTGATTAATCAGGGATAATTAGCTACCAAATGAGTCACCTGTGATTAATCAGGGATAATTAGCTACCAAATGAGTCACCTGTGATTAATCAGGGATAATTAGCTACCAAATGGGTCACCTGTGACCAATCAGGGATAATTAGCTACCAAATGAGTCACCTGTGATTAATCAGGGATAATTAGCTACCAAATGAGTCACCTGTGATTAATCAGGGATAATTAGCTACCAAATGAGTCACCTGTGATTAATCAGGGATAATTAGCTACCAAATGAGTCACCTGTGATTAATCAGGGATAATTAGCTACCAAATGAGTCACCTGTGATTAATCAGGGATAATTAGCTACCAAATGAGTCACCTGTGATTAATCAGGGATAATTAGCTACCAAATGTGCCACCTGTGACCAATCAGAGATAATTAGCTACCAAATCAGTCACCCGTGACCAATTAGGGATAATTAGCTACCAAATGAGTCACCTGTGACCAATTAGAAATAATTAGCTACCACAGTTATGCCAACATACCAGTCTGCTCATTTGTAGAGGTGGTATCACTGCTAGAGTGCACGCTGCCCTGCCTGTCAATGGTCTCAGTAGACTGGCTGAATATCACCTGTAAAGAATAAATGGTGCAAAAGGTTGTGATGCACAAAGCTGTGCTTTAGTATTAGAAGATTGGCTAATTTAATATTTATGACTGGCAGTCCGTTTCCCAGCGCTAAGCGAAAGCCAAAACATACTGTCGGTGCGAAAATTAACTGTTGAAAGCATAAAATTATGTACATGTTATTTATTGACTACTTGCAGTATGAGACTGGCGAGTAGCAGTTAGAGCCTAATTGATATTTATGCTTATCGGCATTCATGGAAACACTGCTTAGACAAATGCACTTTTAGCCAATGTAGTAGTCTAGCATAAAAATGGTTAAATCTTAATTAATTAGGTGTTATTTTTGTTCAAATTACTGCCGTATTATTTTTGAATACCAGCTCAACAGGCAATGGTTTCTAACCGGCCAAAAACTTTCTGTAGTTGCTAAGGCTTCGGATGGTTGCTAAGTGTTTGGGTGGTTGCCAAGGCCTTGGGTAGTTGCTAAGGGTTTGTGTGTTTGCTAAGGCTTTGAGTGGTTGCTAAGGCTTTGGGTAGTTGTTAAGGCTTTGGGTGGTTGCCAAGGCTTTGGGTAGTTGCTAAGGGTTTGTGTGTTTGCTAAGGCTTTGAGTGGTTGCTAAGGCTTTGGGTAGTTGCTAAGGCTTTGGGTGGTTGCTAAGGCTTTGGGTGGTTGCTAAGGCTTTGGGTGGTTGCTAAGGCTTTGTGTGTTTGCTAAGGCTTTGGGTAGTTGCTAAGGCTTTGGGTGGTTGCTAAGGTTTTGGGTGGTTGCTAAGGCTTTGGTGGTTGCCAAGAGGTTCAGATGGCTGCCAGTAGCAGTAATGCTTGTGACCAGTTGCTTGTAAAGCGTTGGGAATTTAGTATTTAGGAAGGAGGCATGCAGGTGAGATGTCTGAATGTGATTTAAATTTCCATGATTTCGATTTAATGATAAACAGTTAAACAAACAGATAAAGGTTAGAGAAAATTCAGAACGAGAGGCCTACAGAAGACAATAGACAGAAAAACACAAATAAACAAATAAACAAAATAAACGAGTCTATAAAGCAGTTCACGAATGCCCTGGACAAGCATAAATTCACAAAAATGCTGAATGGTCAAACTAATAGTCAAATGATTAGTCAATAAATGATTTAGAATAGCAAACCACTTACTCTGCCAGCTCGCCTAGTTGTGGCAAACTTCTAAAAATGGCGCCAATACATTGGAAAAATAAAGTAGTGAAAGATTTTTCTGTAACAGAAATCAAGGACATCCACAGATACTAGAATAATTAGTTGGGCCACTCCTCACATTTGCGTGCAAACTACTTTTAGTTCAGTAGTAAGTTAAACTGAAGCATTTTAATGTGTTTTATAAGCCAAGGCTCTCCCCCCAGCTTAAACCCTCCAACCGCACCTTTCCACACTAGCCCAGCCTCGCCCCAATTTTTATTGCCTTCCTCGGAATTCCAGCCTAAAGCTGCCATGTACATTTCAGTGGACTGGCTAATGTACATTATTGCTGAACCAATTAGCAAGTTGTTTACGCCTGCAAGCTTGGGCTTCTAAACTTATCAGTCATTTCAGCTGCCTTTATTTCTATAAAATAGCTTATGTTTTCTTCTTTGCTACTGAACTGAAAGTAGAAAGCTGTTTTACGAAGTATATGTGCCTGAGTGGCCCATCCAGTTATTTTAGTATCTGTGAGGACACCTGCCTATGCTACTGCAAGTAGGTACGAGTACAATGCTAGATATTGATAAGTTTCCCCGTAATTACAAAAAAGCAGATCGAGCGCGTGCAATTTTGGAGTTCAGCAGCAAAGAAACACAAGCACGCACAGAGCCCAAGGCAGATTCTACAGTCAGCTGATATTGTTTCGATAAGGGACGCGCACCAAATCAAGCTTGAGTCAGAAATAATTGATGTTGCAATCAGCGCAAAAATATTAAATTATGAAAACTATTGCATGCTTTGTGAACTAGCAGGCCAGGTGTGATTTTACTGAGTATTTTGGTTTGGAATTCTGAATCACCATCTCCCCACCGTGACCCTGTCTGAATTACCATCCCCCCACCGTGACCCTGTCTGAATCACCATCCCCCCACTGTGACCCTGTCTGAATCACCATCCCCCACCGTGGCCCTGTCTGAATCACCATCCCCCACCGTGGCCCTGTCTGAATCACCATCCCCCCACCGTGGCCCTGTCTGAATCACCATCCCCCACCGTGGCCCTGTCTGAATCACCATCCCCCCACCGTGGCCCTGTCTGAATCACCATCCCCCCACTGTGACCCTGTCTGAATCACCATCCCCCACCGTGGCCCTGTCTGAATCACCATCCCCCACCGTGGCCCTGTCTGAATCACCATCCCCCACTGTGACCCTGTCTGAATCACCATCCCCCACTGTGACCCTGTCTGAATCACCATCCCCCCACTGTGACCCTGTCTGAATCACCATCCCCCACCGTGGCCCTGTCTGAATCACCATCCCCCCACTGTGACCCTGTCTGAATCACCATCCCCCACCGTGGCCCTGTCTGAATCACCATCCCCCACCGTGGCCCTGTCTGAATCACCATCCCCCCACTGTGACCCTGTCTGAATCACCATCCCCCCACTGTGACCCTGTCTGAATCACCATCCCCCCACCGTGGCCCTGTCTAAATCACAATTCCCCCACCGTGGCCAGTCTTAACTATTAACCAGGATTGCTAAACTTAGACAATATTATAGACGCTGGTGAGAATGCCGCGATCGAGAAACCGACACGCTTTAAAACTATACTTAGGAGGCATATTAGCAAGCAAATGTGGGGTAGGATAGTCTTTAACCAGTCTTTAACCAAGGCCCGAGGGTGAATGGACCCCAATTTCAAATACAGCTGTACCATAAATAACATTTATTAAAATTCAACTTAAACGATCGATTGATTGATTGATTGATTGATTGGTTTAACTTTATGAATTGAGTGATTGATCGTTTTGATTCTTGATTGACTGATTGATCGATCGTTTCGATTCTTGATTGACTGATTGATTGATCGTTTCGATTCTTGATTGACTGATTGATTGATTGGTTTAACTTTATGCATTGAGTCATTGATCGTTTCGATTCTTGATTGACTGATTGATTGATTGGTTTAACTTTATGCATTGAGTCATTGATCGTTTCGATTCTTGATTGACTGATTGATTGATTGGTTTAACTTTATGCATTGAGTCATTGATCGTTTCGATTCTTGATTGACTGATTGATTGATTGGTTTAACTTTATGCATTGAGTCATTGATCGTTTCGATTCTTGATTGACTGATTGATTGATTGGTTTAACTTTATGCATTGAGTCATTGATCGTTTCGATTCTTGATTGACTGATTGATTGATCGTTTCGATTCTTGATTGACTGATTGATTGATCGTTTTGATTCTTGATTGACTGATTGATTGATCGTTTCGATTCTTGATTGACTGATTGATTGATCGTTTCGATTCTTGATTGACTGATTGATTGATCGTTTCGATTCTTGATTGACTGATTGATTGATTGATCGTTTCGATTCTTGATTGACTGATTGATTGATCGTTTTGATTCTTGATTGACTGATTGATTGATCGTTTCGATTCTTGATTGACTGATTGATTGATCGTTTTGATTCTTGATTGACTGATTGATTGATCGTTTTGATTCTTGATTGACTGATTGATTGATCGTTTCGATTCTTGATTGACTGATTGATTGATCGTTTTGATTCTTAATTGACTGATTGATTGATCATTTCGATTCTTGATTGACTGATTGATTGATCGTTTTGATTCTTGATTGACTGATTGATTGATCGTTTTGATTCTTGATTGACTGATTGATTGATCATTTCGATTCTTGATTGACTGATTGATTGATCGTTTTGATTCTTGATTGACTGATTGATTGATCGTTTTGATTCTTGATTGACTGATTGATTGATCGTTTTGACTATTGATCGACAGATTAATTGTTTAGATTCCTGATTTGATTGGTGGATGTTTCAAATGATTAACAGCCACATGCCTGTAGTACATACAGAAGTACAATTGGGTAATAACTGTGGGGTGTAAGCGGATATTGTAATCACCGATGATATAAATACACTATAGGACAAATAAGCACTGCTTGTACTGCACTATGCGTACAGCACACACAGACAGAAACAAAATGAATGCAGGGGAGGGGGGAGTTTGAAAATCGTTTTGATCAACCATCTTCTGTTCGGGCAATGGTTGATTTACCTTATGCCAGTAGGCATCCTAAAAATTGGAATTGGCACAGCAATTGGTTGCGTTGAGTGCATGCGGGTTGGTTGCCAGATGCTTATAGATAATTAATTAATAATTTCGCATTTCTAAACAAAACATGCTAAGACAAGCGGCAATACCTAGGTACAAAATATTTCTTTTTAATTAATATGCTAGTATTTCTACTGGAACTAGCATAAGTTGCGCACATCAATTTTAAAACTAAACTAAACTAATTTGGGCTGGACAACATTAGGAAAATTACATTATGCTTTGGTACACATCAGAGAAACGATATACATGTAGAAACATAAGCTAACAACAGCTCAGGATGCAGATATATATATTTACAAGCTGGTAAATAACGGATTCTATGCCAAGTCAAAATGCACTTTTTATAAGCTTTTAGTTCCAATTGAACTTAGCAGCAGCTCTAACTAATAGCAGTACAAGTGAAATCCGCTGAAGTCCGCTTGCAGCCAATTAATGTGACTCAATGCACTTCACTGATAACTTAATGCCTGTCACTCTCTGTTTTTCACTCTTCTCTGGCTGTCTGTCACTCTCTGTTTTTCACTCTTCTCTGGCTGTCTGTCACTCTCTGTTTTTCACTCTTCTCTGGCTGCCTGTCACTCTTTGTTCTTTTCACTCTTCTCTGGCTGCCTGTCACTCTTTGTTCTTTTCACTCTTCTCTGGCTGCCTGTCACTCTTTGTTCTTTTCACTCTTCTCTGGCTGCCTGTCACTCTTTGTTCTTTTCACTCTTCTCTGGCTGCCTGTCACTCTTTGTTCTTTTCACTCTTCTCTGGCTGCCTGTCACTCTTTGTTCTTTTCACTCTTCTCTGGCTGCCTGTCACTCTTTGCTTTCTTGGAAAACTGTAAAAATCCACTTTTATCTCCCTTACTCTGTTTTCCTGCTCCTGTTTCCAAGCCCTTGTATTGAATGAATCAGGAAAAGCATATCAGTAAATACAAACTGCGCAAATCGGCAAAACAAAACTGGGAATGCAAAACAAAAACCAAATCGCGGCAATCCCAACTCACCGATGGAGACTTTGGCAGGCCGGCTCGGGCGCCAAAATAGCCGGCGCACAGGGCAACCAGCCGGATTCGAACTCGGGGCACCTGCGGCAGGTGCCGATCGCCGCCGCTAGTGCCGCCGCCGCCACCGCTGCTGCTGCCACCGCCGCCGCCGCCACCTCCGCTAGCCAGAGAGCGCTTCTCACCACAGCCGCCGCTGCCGCTGTCGGAGGAAGACAGAGAGCCGCCTCCGCCGCCGCCAATGGCTGGCGGTGCCGACACAGCCGAAGCCATAGACGCTGTGGAGGCTGCGGCAGCTGGATGATGCTGCTGCTGCTGAGCCGATTGAGCAGCACCGCCAATTTGATCTTCCGTGCGAACGTCGAAGGTGAAGTTGAGAGTTCGGCCTGGGAGTTCGCGACGCGGCGGCTCAGCCTCCGGCAGGGGGACCAGCGGCAGCACAAGCGGGTGCTTCGTGTGCGAGGCGGGCGGCACGCTGCTGGACTTGAACACCAGGTGCTTGAGAATCTGCGTGTTGGGTTGCAGGTAGGTGGATTATTTTTAGTGAATTTTGGAATGGCATACTAACTGGTTGGATAATTTCTACTGTTGTTTGGCGATGGTTAATGAGCGATTCTACGGGCTCTTGGAGTCTAAAACTCATGCTGATTAACAGGGAAATTTTAAATTAGATAACAGGGGAATTTCAAATTGGATAACAGGGGAATTTGAGATTGGATAACAGGGGAAGTTCAAATTAGATAACAGGGGAATTTGAGATTAGATAACAGGGGAATTTCAAATTGGATAACAGGGGAATTTCAAATTGGATAACAGGGGAATTTCAAATTGGAAGACAGGGGAATTTCAAATTGGATAACAGGGAAATTTGAGATAGGATAACAGGGGAATTTGAGATTGGATGACAGGGGAATTTAAGATTGGATGACAGGGAAATTCCAGATTAGATAACAGGGGAATCTTATGATGGATAACCGGAGAAATTCAGATTGGATAACAGGGGAATTTCAAATTGGATAACAGGGGAATTTGAGATTGGATGACAGGGAAATTCCAGATTAGATAACAGGGGAATTTCAAAGTGGATAACAGGAGGGAATCTCAGGGTGGAAAATAGATCTCAGTGGATAGTCAGGATCTCAAGGCAGGTTCACACAGAAGCCGTACCGCATGCAGTCGCATGGTGTCACCGCAGCCGTGGGCAATCTGCCTAGTCAGTATGTGCACCAAGGGCCTCGCCACCTCCTCTGTTAAATCAACATTGCTCAACAGTGCGTGCAGAGCGCCCTGCGAGTGCGGCAGCAGCACGGCTGGCCAGGCCTCCAGCTGACCGAGAGCCTGGCGCACCAGAGCCGGGCCCAGCCCGGGGAAAGCGTCGCACAGATAGCGGCAAACGCAGCGGCACCATTGCCCAGCATCGCGGGTGAAGGAATTCCTGCTGTACTGCGCCAGCACCACGCTAAGCTGGCTGGTGGCATCTGGCCAGCTGTCCTGGCCGAAGGTACCCAGCCTGGCGGCCGCGTCTCTGGCGTGCTGCGGCGAATTGTCATAGTGCAGCAGCAGGTAGGGCAGCAGTTGCAGCGTTAGCGACGCGAAGCCGCTTTCAGCGCCGCGCGGCTCTGTGACGGGCGACATCAGCAGGCGCGGCAGGCGGCACATCACGGCAAAGGCCGGCTCAACCAGGGCCGGAGCGGAGGGGCAGCAGGCCCGGCCGAGGAGGCGCACCAGGCCAGGATAGTCGGGCCATTCGAAGCGCAGCCTAGGCGGCTGGTGCTGCTCCTGGAGCCGGTCGACCAGCTGGCCGAGTATGCGCAGAGACAGTGTGAGCTCGTGATCCACCTGTACAGGTGCGATGGGTTGGATAAAACAAATATTATTGGCATGGAGGGGCTGCGGGAATCCTGTCGCTATGCCTTCGGCGACATCGTTCCACAACCAGCGCTGACGGCAATTCCGCCCATTCCGCTGACTGCTGAGCGCATAACTACTAAGGACTCCCGTTTGGCATGATTTTGGAGGTGAGGTGGGTGTCAAACCTCCTCGCCTCTCATTGGCTGGTGCCCCCCAGGAACCGATCACCTGCGGTGATCGATACGCCTATCGATATTGGCGCTCGGCGCCCGCGCTGCTTATTTTGCTGCTCATATTTGTTTGTACACCTACTTTGCCTACCGATATGTTTAATATGCGTCAATATGTGAAAATATACGCAATTTAGACTACTATAAGTAGTTTTCACTAGCCTACTTTTTGTTAATTGTTAATAACTACGTATCGATGAATACAAAATCAATAAGTACATATCGGGGCGCCTGCGGGGCGCGTACATATCGGTGCTTATTGCATATTACGAATTCCTGGGGTGGGGGCGCCAGCCAATGAGAGGCGAGGAGGGTTGACACCCACCTCACCTCCAAAATCATGTCAAACGGGAGTCCTTAGTAGTCACATGCACTCACACGCCAGCTCGCACAAGGTGTACAGCGTCAGGCATGTACACTCTCTGTGCCTCGGTGGTTGTCCCTCATGGCTGTGAATCGCACAAAACCCCCCTGGCCAATTTCGTTAACACAAGCCCCAACTGAACGTGGCCTCGAACTGAATTCAAACCAGGGGTTGGGGTTGTGGCATGTGCACTCTTGGGGGTGAGTAAGGATACATAAGGCGGCGCTGCTCACATCGGACTCCAGCAGACACACGGATATCCACCAAAGCACCGAGAATCTCTCGTCAGCCTGATTGGCCAGCCGCCTAGCCAATCCACTGCTAGAACCGGACGAGGCAGCCAATCCGGAGGCCTCCTTGGTGTAGGACAAGTCCGTCACTGTCACGGCTCGATGATGCCTGCTCGACGCGCCAGCGGCAGACGCCGCAGAGTTGGCAGCTGACGCAGCTCCGACAGAGTGCTGATTGTGCGCTGGACTGCCGTGCGATATCCCTGCAGTGTAGCTGGTGGATCGAATGTGCTGCTGCTGCGGGTCGGACTCATCTATGAGCTGCTGTTGCTGCTGATGATGAAGCTGTTTGGGAAGCTGCACGGGCGATTGACGATTCTGCAGTTCTGTAGTTGATTTAACCATTATTGAGCCGTCGCCTCCGCTGCCAGGAGTGCCAGTTTGAGTTGACGATTGCGACTGAGAATGCGATGTGTGAGTTCTATGCTGCTGCTGGCTATGATGCAGCGCAGAGGCTGGGGAACAGTTAGCGAATCGCACGCAGCTATCCAGGGTTAGGAGCAGCTCTCGAACGTAGCACTGATCTTCGCCGGGTTCGGAGACCGTCTCGATTAGGCGCTGGGTCAGGTCGCCTAATCTGGCCATGCTCAGTGGCTGGCCGAGAGCTCGGAACACCTGAGACAGTTGATGAGTTGATTGAATTTGCCTTGCTTTATATTTATTTTCGATACATGTCGGGAGCAGAAATTGAACACTGACGCTATATGTATGTAGAAATAAACAGATCTAAACAAAGACTTGACTCGAGATCAAAACAAAGAGCTGCTATAGATCAATCTAATCAATCTAAAAAAAGACCGACTCGAGATCAAAACAAAGAGTAACTATAGATCAATCTAAACAAAGACCGACTCGAGATCAAAACAAAGAGTAACTATAGATAAATATAAACAAAGACCGACTCGAGATCAAAACAAAGAGTAACTATAGATCAATCTAAACAAAGACTGACTCGAGATCAAAACAAAGAGTAACTATAGATAAATATAAACAAAGACTGACTCGAGATCAAAACAAAGACTGACTCGAAATCAAAACAAAGAGCTGCTTTAAATCAATCTAAACAAAGAGTAGGCTGACTCGAGATCAAAACAAAGAGCTGCTATAGATCCATTGAAACAAAGAGTTTCGATGAAATAAAACGGTATCTAGGTAAGGAAGCGTTCAGAGTCACTGGTGTCGCCCCAGAGTCGTTGCAGGTAGCACAGGTAAAATAGGAAGAAGTGACTCTAGACGACTTTAAATAGATGAGATTTCACGGTACAAGTCGCCAAAATTTGTCAAAGCCTAAACGACAATTTAAGGCGTTTTATTAAACTCTGAAACTGGAGCGACGCAAATGACTCTGGACCGCTTCTATGATGACTTTGGGGCCGTAGGTGCATCTGAGTCGTTGTAGGTGCGGCCTGTTTTGATCTTGAATCAGTCTGAACAAACAGACTTTAATAGGAACAAAGACGAATAAAGCAATAACGGAAGTCGCACCTGGAGCGACCTGCCGGCATAGTGCCGACTAGCGCAGGACAGGCCGGCGACCAAGGCGTACTCTGCCCAGTCCACCGATTCGCCGAAAGTGCTGCCTAGCAGTTGCACCAGCTCAGCCAGGGTGCAAATTGAAGCCGACGTGCCGACACCGCCTGCCGCTGAAGCTCCGCTGGCTGTTGCGCCGCCAGGACCGCCGACATTCACTACGCCGACAACCGCACAAGCGCAGGCCCTGGCCTGCAAATAAGCGTCGTCACGTTGGAGCAGCGGCTTGCCGGGCTCCTTAGTGAGCAGCTCGGTCAGTTGGCGAGCGCCGCCGCCTTCCACCAGATAGGCCGAGACTCGCTGATCCGGCTGGCTCTGGTCCGGCGTCAGGGTGGTCAGCGAGGGCGACGCCTGGGCGTGAAAGAATTAGAGAACGGTTTAGAGAATGCCCCAATAGAATAAATCTGAGACTAGGACTTCGATCTTGGAATCTAATGCACTTTAAGCGACATTGACACACAACCGGTGAGAGGCATTGCTGCCCATTCCGACGACTCCCCTGAGCAGGCATACAAGCGCGCGGATACGTACGCAGTCATACGCACAGGCACACACTCGCAGACATGTACACTTCGCTGTGCCCCAAGTTTGGCCCTTAAGGGCGTTAATTTGCACGAGCAAAGCCAAGGCCGAGATTCTAATTTAGTCCCAAATAAATGTGACTGCACTTGGATTGGAATCAAACCTGAGCTCCTGGCACATCAAAGCACCGCGCCAGACCACTTAGGCTACGAACCCCTCGAATCTAATGTAAGATAAAATCTAATATAATGAATTTGGACACTAAAAATTTTGATTTCGACGTTCGACGTTCGACTTTACTTAAATTCTGTCTATAGATTTTATTGTAGATTTTTGTCTAGATCTTCGAATTCTGTGTCTAAATATTCGAAGTCCGTGTCTAGATTTTCGAGTTCCGATGTCTAGATCTTTAAATATCGTATTTAGATCTTCAAATTTTGTTCCTAGATCTTCAAGTTCCATGTCTAGATCTTCGAATTCCGTGTCTAGAGCTTCAAATTCTGCGTCAAGATCTAGACATCGAGCTAGATTAAATTCTGAGCTAGATTATAGGGTAATTCATTAAAATATCAACCATTACCTTAATAGCCACCTCTCCCACAGGGGAGCCCCTCAGGCTAAGCAGAGCGTGCCGGAACACATCGGAGGTCGGATAGAGCACAGTGCACAGCTGCAGCAGTACAAGACGGGCCTCCATATGAACTCTTGGCTTAGCGTGGTCCATAGCCAGCACGCAGGCGTGCAGCAGAGTCGGCAGCCGCTTCAGTTCCACTCGGCTCGGCCCGGAGTAGCCCCGCCAGTCCACATCGGGCCGGTCCTGCACCAGGTCGCCTTGGGTAGAAAGAGGCGGAGTGGAAACGCTTAAAACTTAACCAGACACCCGCCTGCTGAACAGGGGAGCAAACAGTTTTGGAACTCTGTACTGCTGCTGCGTGCATATCTGTTAGAATAAGTGATTCGTCTGTTAGACAGGGAATCATATGTTAGACTCGGCCATCATTTGTTCGGCAGGAGCATTGGCTTTTAGAAAGCCATTCACCTACATTCTAGACAGGGGCATCACCTGCTAGAAAGTGGCATCACCTGTTAGACAGGGGCATCACCTGTTAGACAGGGGAATTACCTGTTAGACAGGGGCATCACCTGTTAGACAGGAGCATCACCTGTTAGATAGGGGCATCACCTGTTAGACAGGGGCATTACCTGTTAGACAGGGGCATCACCTGTTAGACAGGAGCATCACCTGTTAGATAGGGGCATCACCTGTTAGACAGGAGCATCACCTGTTAGACAGGGGAATTACCTGTTAGACAGGGGCATCACCTGTTAGACAGGAGCATCACCTGTTAGACAGGGGAATTACCTGTTAGACAGGGGCATCACCTGTTAGACAGGAGCATCACCTGTTAGATAGGGGCATCACCTGTTAGACAGGGGCATCACCTGTTAGACAGGGGAATTACCTGTTAGACAGGGGCATCATCTGTTAGACAGGAGCATCACCTGTTAGACAGGGGAATTACCTGTTAGACAGGGGCATCACCTGTTAGACAGGAGCATCACCTGTTAGACAGGGGCATCACCTGTTAGACAGGGGCATCACCTGTTAGACAGGGGCATTACCTGTTAGACAGGGGCATCATCTGCTAGATAGGGGCATCATCTGCTAGATAGGGGGCATCATCTGCTAGACAGGGGCATCATCTGCTAGATAGGGGCATCTGTTAGACAGGGACATCACCTGTTAGACAGGGGCATCACCTGTTAGACAGGAGCATCACCTGTTAGACAGGGCATCACCTGCTAGAAAGTGGCATCACCTGTTAGACAGTGGCATCACCTGTTAGACAGTGGCATCACCTGTTAGACAGGGCATCACCTGCTAGAAAGTGGCATCACCTGTTAGACAGTGGCATCACCTGTTAGACAGTGGCATCACCTGTTAGACAGGAGCATCACCTGTTAGACAGTGGCATCACCTGTTAGACAGTGGCATCACCTGTTAGACAGTGGCATCACCTGTTAGACAGGGCATCACCTGCTAGAAAGTGGCATCACCTGTTAGACAGTGGCATCACCTGTTAGACAGTGGCATCACCTGTTAGACAGGAGCATCACCTGTTAGACAGTGGCATCACCTGTTACAAGTCACCTCTACCTGTCAGATTGTCGCACCGATTTGAAGAACACCGAAGAGTCGCCAATATTAGATATATACTAGAGCTAGCTACTACTATACAAGAAATACTGAGACACTCGCTCTTGTCAGCATATAAATACTCACAGGCATCGCTCACCTGTAAGCAGCATCGCTCACCTGTAAGCAGAAGCGCCACTGCGCAATGAAAAAACTGTTCAGCGCTGAGCACCTCCTCCTGGGTCAGGTAGCGATCCAAATTGGCAAAGTGACCGCCATAGGGCGGCATATCCAGCGGCTTAGGCGCCGGGCACGCCCTTAAAGTGGCATATTTGTCCGACCAGAGCTGCTGACTGGCCGGGCCTCTGTCCGAGTATTTAATATACGGCCGGCTGGGCAACCGTTCAACAGCCCAGCTGCCCCGATCGTCCAGGCAGCGCAGTTCGGCTAGCAGTTCGTCAACTGTGCTGCGCGGCTCCTTGCGCAGCGCGTAGACTGCTATGCGGCGAGCTGTTGGCAGCAGGGCGTCCGGCGATAGGCTGGTCACGGCCAGGATGTAGCGGATGATTGTCTGGCGTGTGGACAGAGTGAGAATTGAATCTACGTTCGTTTGCATAGCCTTTCTCCAACATTTGTTACGCGAAGCCGACAATTTTCCTAGAAACTGCCAATCTACGACAAACTCACTGTTTTCTTAGAATTTCATACTTTCCATGAAACTACAAATTTTCCTATAGAATAAAAGTATACGAAAAACTCATTGTTTTCTTAGAAATCATACTTTTTAAGCAGACAATTTTCCTAGAAACTGAAAAATCTACGAGAAGCTCACCGTTTTCTTAGAAAGCCATCATAATTTTTCTAACACAACAATCAAGAAAATTTCAAGAAAATAACCAACCTTCAAATTAGAATGATCCGCGCTGCTTCGCACAAGGCCCTGCCAGATTGCCTCCAATTCGAATGGGAACAAATCCCCAATCTGATGCGTGAGCACCACCAGATTATTTAAAATCATTTCCGACGCCTCGATAGAACCGTAGCCGCCCGAGGTGGCTGGTATGGCGTCCCGGTCTAAGCTGAGCTCGATCGGTCTCAGCCAGGGCAGCAGCAGGCGGAAGATGATCTGCTTCAGCGGCGGCCGGGCCTCCTCGCAGCGCCTGGTAAGCTCGGAGAAGACGCTCATGGTCAGGTCTTGGGCGTGGAGGACGGCGAATTCGGCGCTTAGAGTTTCCGCGCGAAGGCATGGAATGCGGCTGTGGGAATTGAAGGAGATTATGGGGTGATTATTTGAGGAGATTATGGGGCGATTATTGGAGGAGATTATAGGGCGATTATTGGAGATTATAGGGCGTTTATTGGAGGAGATTATGGGGCGATTATTGGAGGACATTATGGGGCGATTATTGGAGGACATTATGGGGCGATTATTGGAGGAGATTATAGGGCGATTACTGAAGGAGATTATAGGTTGATCATCAAAGTAGCTTAAAATTCGATAGTGGATAGAATTTATTAACACGGCGATTTTGGGAGGAAACAGGAGGGATACTCAACGAATTAGGGTTAATTATCGACAGAAATGAGGTAAAAAAACAATACGGCAATTACCAAAGATAAAAAGCCCAGCAAAATGAATTTAAACCCACCGATAGAACGCCTCCCTCTCATTAGACGCATCCTTCCCCTCCAGATAGAACCGGTGATAGAGCAGCTGGAACAGGTGGCTGGCCTGTTGAGCGGCCGCCGGGTCTGGCAAGCCGGAGAACAGCATCGCCAGACACAGCATAACGGTATCGTAGCATGGGAAATCCGGCTGAACGGTGAACACAGTCAGGATGATGCGAATGTAAGCGGGCGTGCCGACTGGCGCAGTGTAGCATCGGTGGACAAGCCAGTCTAGGAGGTCGCGAACATCCTGCTCGGAGTCGTGGGCTAGTAGCAGCAGTAGCAGCTGGCAGACGGTGTCCTGAGCCAGCTGGGCGGACGGCCGACAAGCCAGCAGGCCGTCTAGCCAGGCGGTGAGGCGCGGCAGGCGGATCTCGCCTATGCCCAGCTCGCCAGTGCGGGAGTCCCGCTCGAGTCCCGGGCCGGAGGCCAGCAGGGCCAGCAGGCAGCGGACGGTGCACAGGTTGGCTTCAACTAGGGCGGAGTCGGCGGCTGCTGGCAGAGGGGCAGACGGCGGCGACAGCGACAGAGAGGCCGACTGGGTCGGCTGCATCGGCGCCGGCACCGCCTGCGGCATTGGCGGCGAATGAGAAGCCGCGGCTGCTGCCGCTGAAGCAACGGCGGCCGCGGCCGAAGCGGCAACGGCAGCGGCGGCGGTGTCTCCGCCGCAGACGAAAGCCATGAGGGGGCTGAGCGACGGCGGCAGCCAGGCGGAGACCGTGCGGAACAGGTCGACCCGGAGTTGGCCGCTGGTACCCAGCAGGTGGGTCCGGGCCTCCTGGTCGGCTGGGCCAATCAGATTGGCGAGAAAGTCGCACAGGTGTCGGCGGAGCTCCACAGCTTCCTGCAAAGTTACAGATGCAATATTACGCGGCGCATCTGCGTACGGCTGTCCAAGGACTGGGGGGGTCGCCACACACACCCTCATTTACCCCATCTTACAGCTAGCTGGGTGAAATGAAGCAATGCAGAATTAAGAGACAAGTATTCCGAGAGGGTTGAGAATCGAACCCCTGACCTTTCAGCCGTGAGTCCGACGCTCTAACCACTAGGCTACAACACCCTTGATAGACGAGTAACAAATATCAAAGATCGCCTGCACCTCTGTACACTCAGGCTAACACCAGCACCTCTGTACACTCAAGCTAACACCAGCACCTCTGTACACTCAGGCTAACACCAGCACCTCTGTACACTCAAGCTAAGACCAGCACCTCTGTACACTCAAGGTAAGGCCAGCACCTCTGTACACTCAAGCTAACACCAGCACCTCTGTACACTCAAGCTAACACCAGCACCTCTGTACACTCAGCTAACACCAGCACCTCTGTACACTCAGGCTAACACCAGCACCTCTGTACACTCAGCTAACACCAGCACCTCTGTACACTCAAGCTAACACCAGCACCTCTGTACACTCAGGCTAACACCAGCACCTCTGTACACTCAAGCTAAGGCCAGCACCTCTGTACACTCAGCTAACACCAGCACCTCTGTACACTCAGCTAACACCAGCACCTCTGTACACTCAGGCTAACACCAGCACCTCTGTACACTCAGCTAACACCAGCACCTCTGTACACTCAAGCTAACACCAGCACCTCTGTACACTCAGGCTAACACCAGCACCTCTGTACACTGAAGCTAAGGCCAGCACCTCTGTACACTCAGCTAACACCAGCACCTCTGTACACTCTCTAAGAGCTCTGAACAAAAACACAACACGAACCTGTGAATCGTCCCGCTCTAGAAAGTGTCGAACACCTTCTACAAAGTCTAACAGCGCCGAGATCAAACAGCCATAGCCTGTACGAGTCCCGGACTCGGCCGATCTCAGGCAACCAGTTCTTGCAGCCAAATCGAACAGCCGCAATAGGCAAGACTTAAGCGTGTCCCGCCGTTTCTTTCGCCGCATCTTGTCGGACTTGTCGCAGGCCTCCCGCATTAGCGGCACCAGTTCTTCTAGGCAGTCGCGAAAGCCTTTAGCATTCATCCTGCCTAGGCCGCCAATCACCGTAGTTTTTAGATCCGTGAGATCGCAGCGCAGCAGAGGCACTAAAAGTTTCACCAGATCCCGAGTGCCTCGCTTATCCTGACGAGCCGACGGTCTGACAGCGGCGGCTGAGCCGGCAGATGAAGATGTCGAAGCTGAAGCGGATGATGAAGATGCGGCTGCGGAGGCGGAGCCAATCATGACAGGTGCTGAGTCGTCCGGGCACAGGGTGCAGCACAGCACAACATAGTTCTGCCACAGGTGAATGTACTGCTCCCTGTCTGCACCGGGCGGCCGGCTGCCAGACCTCAGCAGGCTGGAGGCTCGCTGACTCTGCGGCGAGTTGGGATCAACGTACTGGAATACGGAGTTCAACCTATCGAAGCCGTACACCCAGGCTGCTCGCAGTGAGTAGAACGAGCCGATCGACTGCTGCTCCAATAAGAATCCGCTGAGCACTCGAACCCAGGGATCGTCTATTAATACGGGATGCTCGGGTCCCGGATACCAGATGAACTCAGTGCGCTGCTGTTCCAGACAGCTCACAAAATCGTGAGCAGTTATTGACGGCCTGTCTGGCCTGATAGCAACTCGGTAATCCTCTTCGAGCTTGAGGCTGGCCAGGTACTTCTCGAATAAGTCTAACAGATTCGGTTCCTGGTGCTGGCTGAGAAGGCTGCGGGCCGCTTTTAGAATAGCGACACCCAGCTTGCGGGGCGAAGGCTTCAACAGCTGGGCCTGCGATGGGTCCAACCTGCGGATGGGTGCATTAAATTAGCTCAGGACGTACGGCCATTTTTGAGTTGGTGAAGAGGCGAATCTAGAAATGGTGAAGCGCGATTCTAGAATTGGTGAGGAGACGATTCTAGAATTGGTGAAGAGGCGATTCTAGATTCGGTGAGGAGGCGATTATAGATTCGATGAGGAGGCGATTCTAGAATTGGTGAAGAGGCGATTCTAGATTCGGTGAGGAGGCGATTCTAGAATTGGTGTAGAGGCGATTCTAGATTCGGTGAGGAGGCGATTCTAGAATTGGTGAAGAGGCGATTCTAGAATTGGTGAAGAGGCGATTCTAGAATTGGTGAAGAGGCGATTCTAGAATTGGTGAAAAGGCGATTCTAGAATTGGTGAAGAGGCGATTCTAGAAATGGTGAAGAGGCGATTCTGGAATCGGTGAAGGGCGATTTTAAAAATGGTGAAGAGGCGATTCTAGAATTGGTGAAGGGCGATTCTAGAAATGGTGAACAGGCGATTCTAGAATTGGTGAGGAGACGATTCTAGAATTGGTGAAGAGGCGATTCTAGAATTGGTGAAAAGGCGATTCTAGAATTGGTGAAGAGGCGATTCTAGAATTGGTGAAGGGCGATTCTAGAAATGGTGAAGAGGCGATTCTGGAATCGGTGAAGGGCGATTTTAAAAATGGTGAAGAGGCGATTTTAGAATTGGTGAAGGGCGATTCTAGAAATGGTGAACAGGCGATTCTAGAATTGGTGAAAAGGCAATTCTAGAATTGGTGAAGAGGCGATTCTAGAATTGGTGAAGAGGCGATTCTAGATTCGGTGAGGAGGCGATTCTAGAATTGGTGAAGGGTGATTCTAGAAATGGTGAAGAGGCAATTCTGGAATCGGTGAAGGGCGATTTTAAAAATGGTGAAGAGGCGATTCTAGAATAGGTGAAGGGCGATTCTAGAATTAGTGAAGAGGCAATTCTAGAATCGGTGAAGAGGCGATTCTAGAATCGGTGAAGATGCGATTCTAGATTCGGTGAGGAGGCGATTCTAGAATTGGTGAAGGGCGATTCTAGAAATGGTGAAGAGGCGATTCTGGAATCGGTGAAGGGCGATTTTAAAAATGGTGAAGAGGCGATTCTAGAATTGGTGAAGGGCGATTCTAGAATTGGTGAAGGGCGATTCTAGAAATGGTGAACAGGCGATTATAGAATTGGTGAAAAGGCGATTCTAGAATTGGTGAAGAGGCGATTCTAGAATTCGTGAAGAGGCGATTCTAGATTCGGTGAGGAGGCGATTCTAGAATTGGTGAAGGGTGATTCTAGAAATGGTGAAGAGGCGATTCTGGAATCGGTGAAGGGCGATTTTAAAAATGGTGAAGAGGCGATTCTAGAATAGGTGAAGGGCGATTCTAGAATTAGTGAAGAGGCAATTCTAGAATCGGTGAAGGGCGATTTTAAAAATGGTGAAGAGGCGATTCTAGATTCGGTGAGGAGGCGATTCTAGAATTGGTGAAGGGCGATTCTAGAAATGGTGAAGAGGCGATTCTGGAATCGGTGAAGGGCGATTTTAAAAATGGTGAAGAGGCGATTCTAGAATTGGTGAAGGGCGATTCTAGAAATGGTGAACAGGCGATTCTAGAATTGGTGAAAAGGCGATTCTAGAATTGGTGAAGAGGCGATTCTAGAATTGGTGAAGAGGCGATTCTAGATTCGGTGAGGAGGCGATTCTAGAATTGGTGAAGGGTGATTCTAGAAATGGTGAAGAGGCGATTCTGGAATCGGTGAAGGGCGATTTTAAAAATGGTGAAGAGGCGATTCTAGAATTGGTGAAGGGCGATTCTAGAAATGGTGAACAGGCGATTCTAGAATTGGTGAAAAGGCGATTCTAGAATTGGTGAAGAGGCGATTCTAGAAATGGTGAAGAGGCGATTCTGGAATCGGTGAAGGGCGATTTTAAAAATGGTGAAGAGGCGATTCTAGAATTGGTGAAGGGCGATTCTAGAAATGGTGAACAGGCGATTCTAGAATTGGTGAGGAGACGATTCTAGAATTGGTGAAGAGGCGATTCTAGAATTGGTGAAAAGGCGATTCTAGAATTGGTGAAGAGGCGATTCTAGAATTGGTGAAGGGCGATTCTAGAAATGGTGAAGAGGCGATTCTGGAATCGGTGAAGGGCGATTTTAAAAATGGTGAAGAGGCGATTTTAGAATTGGTGAAGGGCGATTCTAGAAATGGTGAACAGGCGATTCTAGAATTGGTGAAAAGGCAATTCTAGAATTGGTGAAGAGGCGATTCTAGAATTGGTGAAGAGGCGATTCTAGATTCGGTGAGGAGGCGATTCTAGAATTGGTGAAGGGTGATTCTAGAAATGGTGAAGAGGCAATTCTGGAATCGGTGAAGGGCGATTTTAAAAATGGTGAAGAGGCGATTCTAGAATAGGTGAAGGGCGATTCTAGAATTAGTGAAGAGGCAATTCTAGAATCGGTGAAGAGGCGATTCTAGAATCGGTGAAGATGCGATTCTAGATTCGGTGAGGAGGCGATTCTAGAATTGGTGAAGGGCGATTCTAGAAATGGTGAAGAGGCGATTCTGGAATCGGTGAAGGGCGATTTTAAAAATGGTGAAGAGGCGATTATAGAATTGGTGAAAAGGCGATTCTAGAATTGGTGAAGAGGCGATTCTAGAATTGGTGAAGAGGCGATTCTAGATTCGGTGAGGAGGCGATTCTAGAATTGGTGAAGGGTGATTCTAGAAATGGTGAAAAGGCGATTCTGGAATCGGTGAAGGGCGATTTTAAAAATGGTGAAGAGGCGATTCTAGAATAGGTGAAGGGCGATTCTAGAATTAGTGAAGAGGCAATTCTAGAATCGGTGAAGGGCGATTTTAAAAATGGTGAAGAGGCGATTCTAGATTCGGTGAGGAGGCGATTCTAGAATTGGTGAAGGGCGATTCTAGAAATGGTGAAGAGGCGATTCTGGAATCGGTGAAGGGCGATTTTAAAAATGGTGAAGAGGCGATTCTAGAATTGGTGAAGGGCGATTCTAGAAATGGTGAACAGGCGATTCTAGAATTGGTGAAAAGGCGATTCTAGAATTGGTGAAGAGGCGATTCTAGAATTGGTGAAGAGGCGATTCTAGATTCGGTGAGGAGGCGATTCTAGAATTGGTGAAGGGTGATTCTAGAAATGGTGAAGAGGCGATTCTGGAATCGGTGAAGGGCGATTTTAAAAATGGTGAAGAGGCGATTCTAGAATTGGTGAAGGGCGATTCTAGAAATGGTGAACAGGCGATTCTAGAATTGGTGAAAAGGCGATTCTAGAATTGGTGAAGAGGCGATTCTAGAATTGGTGAAGAGGCGATTCTAGATTCGGTGAGGAGGCGATTCTAGAATTGGTGAAGGGTGATTCTAGAAATGGTGAAGAGGCGATTCTGGAATCGGTGAAGGGCGATTTTAAAAATGGTGAAGAGGCGATTCTAGAATAGGTGAAGGGCGATTCTAGAATTAGTGAAGAGGCAATTCTAGAATCGGTGAAGAGGCGATTCTAGAATCGGTGAAGTGGCGATTCTAGAGATGAGAATCGGACGACGCTAGATATTCTCATACCTCGTAGCAGTCAGAGAAGAGAAAGTGCAGGTTGTGTATTTTGCCAGATCAATTCCCCAGGTCTCACCTAGGCTGGCACAGTGCAATAAGCGCCAATCCTTCGGCTTTGTGCAGCGCCTTGACCTGATCCTCGGCCAGAGCCTGACCGCCCGCCTTCTCCCAGTGCTGCAGCAGTTTGGCCAACGACAGCAGCGCGCTGTCAAACAGATCTGGCAGACTGTCGGCCAGTTCGCGTTGAACAAAATCGATGAGGCCCCGAACTACAGGCGCGCGCCAGTCGGCAAAGTCGTGAACCAGAGTGTGCAGCGCCGCCTGAACCATCTGCTTGACCTCGGCGTCCATGTGAATTAGCAGGCGGGTGAGGAACTCGACCAGTTCCGACTGGCGCATGTCGTCGCGATTCGGCAATAGGCGGGGAATGGCCGACAGGCAGGTTTTGAGCAGGTCCAGCTTCTGCTTTCGCTCCTCGGCTGTCTTTGCTTGTTCGTCCGCGTCCACCTGTGTGGATTTGTTAGAACTATCTGACAATATTCACTAGATCCTACTTACAGTAGCAGGTGCATAACAATAAATGGAAACCCTTTCGAATCCCAACTGAAGCTACTCGAATCCTAAATAATTTAACTATTCGAATCCTTAATGAAACTACTCGTATCCTTCAAGAAACTACTCGTATCCTTCAAGAAACTACTCGAATCCTTCAAGAAACTACTCGAATCCTTCAAGAAACTACTCGAATCCTTCAAGAAACTACTATAATTCTTCAAGAAACTACTCGAATCCTTCAAGAAACTACTATAATTCTTCAAGAAACTACTCGAATCCTTCAAGAAACTACTCGATACCTTAATTCAACTTCTTTAATATTGATTGAAACTACTCGAATCCCTAAGTAGAAATTCTAAAACCGCAGATGACATTATTTGACTCTGTGAACCACTGAATATAATACTTAAAAAATCAGTCTCCTAGAAGCAGAAGCTAGACGCAAGCAATAAATTTGCACACAGAAACAAAGCCACAAACCTTAGTAAGCATAAGTGCCCGGCCAACCACTGGATCTAGCTGTCTTATAATAGACACAAACGATTTCCTAATCTGAGGCAGGTAGGACTGTATGCCCAGGTTTTTGCCAGTATCGTCAGTAATCTGAGAGGCAATGAGGCTCTTCTTGACTTTGATAGTGCCCAGATCCACAGTGCGCAGCAGCATAGCCGGCTCCTCTTTCTGCTGCAGCGCGTGTACAATGCTGAGAAACGCGCGCAGCCCGATGTTCATACGTTCAGGCATGATCATCTTGGGCCTATTGACGCATAGCAACTCGAATATGATCTCTTTAATAGCGAAATCGAATTTCTCCTGCGCTATTAGATTGATAATGCGAACAAATATGTTGATAGGGGTCTCCTTGGGTATGACTAGCTTGCTGCCCTTGGGAAAGATTGACAGCACAATGCTCTGCAGCCGGCTCTGGGTCTCTGAGTGCTTCTCGCCCCGAATGCGAATAATGTAGACCCACAGCAGGCGGAACACGCTGTCCAGACTGATGCGGGCCATCTGGGGATCGCGCGACTTCAGGTGGCTTAGGCACAGGCTGAGAAAATAAGGCCAATGACTAAGGAAGAATTGCTTCTGAGAGACGCAGAGTAAACAGGTGACCAGCGGGAATAGGGCTAGACTGTGCTTCTTCTTTGTAGCCAGCTCGTTGCATGGGTTCCACAGAGTGTCAACAATCTGGCGCATAGCGGGAATGTTCACTTCGTTCTTTGCCACTGCGGCCACGGGCAGCAGGATTTCTACTAGCAGGCCGGCTAGCGAATGCCTGACGGGCGGGGGGGAGGCGGACGATGATATTTGTGTTGCTAGGTGCTACTTGCTAGTTTATACTGATTAACTGATTTTATAATATAATAGATAAATCATAAAAAGAGCGGAGAAACTGATTTTGACGACTGATAAATTGGAGAGGCAGATTCAAAGAATGGAGAGTGGAGAGGCAGATTCAAAGAGTGGGCAGTGGAGAGGCAGATTCAAAGAATGGGGAGAGTGGAGAGGCAGATTCAAAGAATGGAGAGTGGAGAGGCAGACTCAAAGAATGGGGAGTGGAGAGGCAGATTCAAAGAATGGGGAGTGGAGAGGCAGATTCAAAGAATGGGGAGTGGAGAGGCAGACTCAAAGAATGGGGAGTGGAGAGGCAGATTCAAAGAATGGGGAGTGGAGAGGCAGACTCAAAGAATGGGGAGTGGAGAGGCAGATTCAAAGAATGGGGAGTGGAGAGGCAGATTCAAAGAATGGAGAGTGGAGAGGCAGATTCAAAGAATGGGGAGTGGAGAGGCAGATTCAAAGAATGGGGAGTGGAGAGGCAGATTCAAAGAATGGGGAGTGGAGAGGCAGATTCAAAGAATGGGGAGTGGAGAGGCAGATTCAAAGAATGGGGAGTGGAGAGGCAGACTCAAAGAATGGGGAGTGGAGAGGCAGATTCAAAGAATGGGGAGTGGAGAGGCAGATTCAAAGAATGGGGAGTGGAGAGGCAGACTCAAAGAATGGGGAGTGGAGAGGCAGATTCAAAGAATGGGGAGTGGAGAGGCAGATTCAAAGAATGGGGAGTGGAGAGGCAGATTCAAAGAATGGGGAGTGGAGAGGCAGATTCAAAGAATGGGGAGTGGAGAGGCAGACTCAAAGAATGGGGAGTGGAGAGGCAGATTCAAAGAATGGGGAGTGGAGAGGCAGATTCAAAGAATGGGGAGTGGAGAGGCAGATTCAAAGAATGGGGAGTGGAGAGGCAGATTCAAAGAATGGGGAGTGGAGAGGCAGATTCAAAGAATGGGGAGTGGAGAGGCAGATTCAAAGAATGGGGAGTGGAGAGGCAGATTCAAAGAATGGGGAGTGGAGAGGCAGATTCAAAGAATGGGGAGTGGAGAGGCAGATTCAAAGAATGGGGAGTGGAGAGGCAGATTCAAAGAATGGTGAGTGGAGAGGCAGATTCAAAGAATGGGGAGTGGAGAGGCAGATTCAAAGAATGGGGAGTGGAGAGGCAGATTCAAAGAATGGGGAGTGGAGAGGCAGATTCAAAGAATGGGGAGTGGAGAGGCAGATTCAAAGAATGGGGAGTGGAGAGGCAGATTCAAAGAATGGGGAGTGGAGAGGCAGATTCAAAGAATGGGGGGAGTGGAGAGGCAGATTCAAAGAATGGAGAGTGGAGAGGCAGATTCAAAGAATGGGGAGTGGAGAGGCAGATTCAAAGAATGGGGAGTGGAGAGGCAGATTCAAAGAATGGGGAGTGGAGAGGCAGATTCAAAGAATGGGGAGTGGAGAGGCAGATTCAAAGAATGGGGAGTGGAGAGGCAGACTCAAAGAGTAACAGAGCTCTTGATTTATGACAAAAAATTCAAAGTTGAATAAATATAGAGTTGAGCTTGTTTGAAGCTGTGAAAAAGCGTCCATACCTGATCTCCTTGTCCTTGACTTCATTAAAGTACACGGCCAATTCGTGCACAAAGGAGGCGCCAGCCTCCAAATCTTCAATAGGCGCCATCTGCACTCGCAGAAATTTCATACCCATCAGCAGGCTTTTAATATTGCGCGTCACAAACAGATTCAGTTCTCGGGACCGCAACTGACGCAGCTCGGTCCAGAACTTTTTCCGCACAGCCGCAAACCGATATTTGGCCAGAACGCCAACTACCGAAGCGTACATGTCTGCTACGAGGTTGAGATTGGCCGCGTTTGGCCGCGTCTGCGTGCTGATTGGTTGGGAAAAGTTGGGCAGGTGCTTGGTTAACGAAAAGGACATCTAAGCAAGGACCACTGTAGTATAACGGGACGTAAAACTGGAGCCAAATTAGTAAATACTGAGAAGTGGAAATTTTGTGAAACATCGAAACATTTAAACTCATAAATCACTAGCTATTTCTAGACCTGACCACAGATACTAGAATAACTAGATAGGCCACTCAGGCTTTCTACTTTCAGTTCAGTAGCAAAGAAGAATACATAAGCTATTTTAAAAAATAAAAGCAGCTGAAATGACTTTGATAAGTTTAGAAGCCCAAGCTTGCAGGCGCTAACAGCTTGCTAATTGGTTCAGCAATAATGTACATTAGCCAGTCCACTGAAATGTACATGGCAGCTTTAGGCTGGAATTCCGAGGAAGGCAATAAAAATTGGGTGGCGGGGCGGGGGGTAGTGTGGAAAGGCGCGGTTGGAGGGTTTAAGCTAAGGGGGGAGAGCCAATAAATGAGCTTTGGCTTTGAAAATACATTAAAATTCTTCGGTTTAACTTACTACTGAACTGAAAGTAGCTTACACGCAAATGTGCTGAGTGGCTTATCTAGTTATTCTAGTATCTGTGCTCTTGTTTACATACTACAGTGGTCTTTGTATCTAAGCTGTAGCACCGTGGCACCAGCCTACCTGACATTTCAGATTATTGCCAACCAAAGGTCAAAGGAGGAGGTCAAAGGAGTCAGCTTACCCCCCCCCCAGTAAAATCGGAGTTTATATTTCCTGGTATATTGTCTGTGCCGCTAAAATGGAGAAAAATAACATTTCCTAAGACCAAAAAAAGCAATCAAGCTAAAATCTTACTCTTCCTTCTGTTTGAAATGGCTGAAGCACTGATTGAGTATACGGTCGACCATCTCCTGATAGCCCGGATGGCCAGAAATATGTTCGAGCACTTGTATTAATACCAGACAGAACAGGTAGTCGACGGCCAACTGGAAACATTTCATGTTCTAATTATTCTACTTTTATAAGTAGTGCACAGTATGTGTTCTTAATTTTGTACAAATTGGTAATAGAAATTATGTAATAAATTTTAATAATTCCTAAATTATAAACGCACATCTTTCCGTTCGACCGCAATGTCCTTCTCGGACATGGCCGGCTGGGCGGCGGCGCCGGCTCCGGACACGGGTCGAGTCCGAGGCCCGGCCGACTCGGTAGCGGAATCGGCCGAATGCTGATAATCGTACCATTGGAATAGGGCGGTAACAATGGAAGGCAAGCAGTGCTCGGACACTGTGCGCAGCGAAGCTATCACTTGGTCAAGCGTGGCTTCCCTGTCGACTACCGAAGCGGCGGCAGCGGCCGCGGCGGCGGCGGCGGCGGCGGCGGCTGCAGCGGCGGCGCCACGCTGTGCAACTGCGGTTGAAGGCCAGCCAGGCGCAGCAACGGCTTCGTCGGCCGTGGCGAAAAACTTGGCCAAATTGCGCTTGTCGTCGGAGCTGCTCTGGAATTTGGGCGATTGGTTGATTTTTTTGCAGCTGTTGACAAGTGGCCAGACAGTGGGGAATCGGGGAGCAGAGGAGCAGGGAAGCCAGTAGGGATGACAAGGGAGTCTATGGGGATGGCAGGGGAGTCAGTAGGGATGGTAGGGGAGTCAGTAGGGATGGTAGGGGAGTCAGTAGGGATGGTAGGGGAGTCTATAGGGATGGCAGGGGAGTCAGTAGGGATGGTAGGGGAGTCTATGGGGATGGCAGGGGAGTCAGTAGGGATGGCAGGGGAGTCTATGGGGATGGCAGGGGAGCCTGTAGAGATGGTAGGGGAGTCTATGGGGATGGCAGGGGAGTCAGTAGGGATGGCAGGGGAGTCTATGGGGATGGCAGGGGAGTCAGTAGGGATGGCAGGGGAGTCTATGGGGATGGCAGGGGAGTCAGTAGGGATGGCAGGGGAGTCTATGGGGATGGCAGGGGAGTCAGTAGGGATGGCAGGGGAGTCTATGGGGATGGCAGGGGAGCGAAATGCAGCTTGCCAAGATAAAAAACTCACGTCTCTGTAGTGCATAAACTCGGTGACCTTGCGCTGGCTGAGCCGGACAAACTGTTTAAATATGGTGCGCACCAGGGACTCGCCAGGCAGGTAGGGCTCGCTAGGTGGACACGGGGTGCTGGCTCCGCCAGCGTCTTCCTCTTCTGTTGAGCTGCCCTTCTCTGTTCCCTCCTCGTCGTCGGCCTCCGCGCCGAGCAGCAGCTGATCTGGCGGATCGGCAGCCTCCGAGGCAGCAGCGGCAGTAGCAACGGCAGAGGTCTCCACAGAACCATTGTCATCGTCGCCCTCGGGGATGTACACTACCGACGAAGATGAAGACGATGATAGCAAGGTGGCGTCACCAGCCGCGTCAGCAGCATCGGATCCAACTTGGACAACGGCGCCGCTGTCGGAGCCAGTGGCCGATTCCGACGCAGTTGAAAGTGTGAATAAAGCCGAACTGCGCTTGCGAAGCCGCACAGGGGAGGGGGTTGAATAAGCAGAAGCAGAGGCGGGGGCGGCAGCCTCAGATAGGCTGGCGCTGCTGCTGCTGCTGCGACTCTGCGGCAGAAGCTGCTGCTGCTGCTGACGCTCCAACGAGGAGCGAGACGAGACGGGTGGAGTTGAACCAGTCGATCCGGTGGGGCTGGCCTTGAAGGCAGCTGCAGCAGTGGCAGCGGCTGACTCAGGCGAGGGCTGCTCAGCCAAGCTGGAACCTGCACTGCCTGGCAGGCTGGAGGCAGACTTGGCTGGCGAGGCCTCCTTACTATTAGCTCCACTGCTGCTGCTCATATTGCAATTCAATCTGGTGCATGTGCACTAGCTAGGCATAGGCATTAGCTATAAATGCCATAATTCAACTGCAAAAAGGTGGGATAAGAATAGTAAATTAGTTTTGTTATCTAATTCAGATTTGTTTAGCAAAGTAAAAGACCCATTTCCCAACTTCAGTCTATTAGTCATTTTCCCTAGCTAGCCATTGATTGACAAATTAGATAAGATTGTATCTAATGCTTTAAATTGTTTATATCTTATAGAAAAACATCAATGTAATTGTAATTTTATATGCTTAGAAACATGTGCCTCAGTGCCTCTGTCATAAGCAAGATAATAAATATTCTTTATGTCGTTTCTGATACAATACAATACAAAACTTGAAGGCCTATCTATTAATAACTCAGTCTTCAAAAAGCATTAATTTGATATATTTTACCTTTTAGTCAGTGAGGTTGTCTATGGTCAAAACCAATCCAATTATTAGGCCTTCAAGTTTGTCATTTCCTGTCCCAAGTTCCAGTAGTCCCTGGATTTTATTAATAAGTAATATTAAAATAATAATTAATTAAATTAGAAGATATGCCATTTAGCTAGGAATTAGAAGACATGGCAAAGGGTTTAACAATGTTTGTTAGTGGTAAGTGATAGGCCTAAGGCACATGACCAAGATAGCCATACACACACACACACACACACACACACACACACAAACTTGCTTGTGGGCAAATTGCACTGTGGGCAAATCTCTACAAGCAATTTGCTCACAAGCAAAATGCACTGCAGGCAAATCTCCATAGGCAAAACTCCTATGGGCAAACCTTGGCAAGCAATTTGTTTGCAAGAAATTCTCATGGACCCAACTTAGATTGGTCCTGCTGCAACTTAGCTTGGTCCTGCTAGGACTTAGCTTGCCCTCAGTACTACAATTTACAATACTTAAAACTATGTTTTTCTATTTTTCTTTATTGCTTATTTCTTTTTTTCCTTTTTATTTTCCCTTTAATCTTTTGTTATTTTGTTTTTTGGTGGTTGATCAATTTTGTGACTTACATTGGTTAGCTGCCAAATTGGTTAGCCAGATTAACCAACTTGGCCAATCGTTGCACATTATATGAGATAGATTTTATAGACATAATGATAAGGACCATATTGCGGAAGGTTTTCTGTGTATGCCAGACACATTTTTATTGAATTTTCAATTGTATGCCAACAAATTTTAAATGTACGCCAATGGTAAAAAATGACAAATATTTAAATTTAAATTTAAATTACAAAAAATTGATAATAACATGACAATTGTCATGATAATTCTGGTAATTAAAATGATTAGTAAATGAGAAAATAGTAGCAGAAAATGGTTTTTTAAAAATAATTTAACAGAAAAATGTAGGAAAAATTCTTCCAAGAGCTTGTGTGCATGGCCACCATTCATATAAGCTCAGAATTGCGTGCACGGCAGAGCTATATCTTATAGGCTTATACAGTAAGTCATATACTATTCGAATTAATATTCAAGTTAACAAAAAAACAATGAATTAAGATTACATTTGCAGTCCATCGTGTACGGGGGATAAAACATTATAAAACAATATAGTAAAAATATTTTTTAATTAGGTTTGCCAAAGCCAATGATTGGATTTAAGGGCCCCAGTCCCAGCCAATTGCCGGCTGCCGTGCAGGCAATTACAACACTAGGTGGACGGCTGCATACATGCAAATAAAGCACTAGGTAGATAGCCGCTATGCACGCAATTCTGAGCTTACGTGAACGGCTGCCATGCACGCAAGCTCTTCAAAAATTCTTTATATTAATTTGTATGCCAATCATATATGCCACACTATACATAGGGCCTAGCCAAGAAATGTATGCAGGAGTATGCCACAGAACTCAAGTATACACCAGAAAATTCTGGCATACACCCCTCTTTCCACAATATAGGATAAGGAATAAATTGGCACAAACACTAAGAGTAAGACTAAAATAAAAATATAGAAAAAATAGATTTAACATTGTGGCCATCTTGGTGTGTGGCTATCTTAATCTTATTTTGGTGGTAGTATGGACTGATAGCCAATATAAACAAACTAAGTCCAAGCCTTTTTAAAACAACTTTGTTTAAAAATGGAATTGAAGACAATATAGGTGAAGGTGAATAGGCCTAGGCCTAGGGCCTAGTCAAAGTATTTTTAAATCATTTTTGAAAAGGCAGTGCATTATTTAATTATAGATGGCCAGATTTTGGACTGTTAGGGACTAGAAAATTTTAAATAGGCCCTATATAGGCCTAGTCATATAGATATGAAATTTGCCCTGAACTTATTTGAACTAAGCTGCCAGGTTACCTGTGTGTGAGCATCAAACTTATGCATGGCATGGTGTATGTATGAAATTTTGAATAACCTCCCCTATTGTTATACGCCTAGCCTAGAATTAAAAATACCAACTAAATGAAAATTTTTGACACAACTGCCATTCAATAGTGCAAAAATATGCTGTCAATAAATAAATCACTACACTTTCCGACACTGAAGGTTACAGCGCTTACAGTGTGTTTCTTTTGATTTAAAAAATGCCCGTGACACCCAACTCTTTATAAACTTTATACCATTTAGGCCAATAAATAAGCCTATTTTACCGCTTCAAGCTAAGCATTATGCCATTAAAAAGTAAAAAACAATGACTTAAAACAAAAATAAGGTTCGATTTATTGTAAAGCAAAAAAAACATTATTGACATAATTTATACAGTTTTGTTGTACTGTGAAAGGCCTTAAAGGTCACTTTTTTGAATGGACACAAACTTCGTAGAAAATTGTAGATCTGACTCTTTGCAGCAGTCACAGTCCTAATTATGGTATCCACGCTTTACGGTGCCTGTGCTTTTCGGTGCCCGGCATTTCGGTGCCCCAGCTTGCTTTTCGGTGCCCAAATTATACATTGGAATTAGACACAAGAATATAGAAATTGAGCCCTTATAATTTTGCAGTAAGTGCTTTGTCTTTGCAGTACCTACTTACTTTAAAAAACAAGGTATTATTCATTTTGTTAAGCTGACCTGGTGTTTTAATTTGTTGAAATGGGGCAAAAAAGCTTAAAGTAAGGCGGTTTGCTGATAGTTTGTTGGGAATGGACGAATTTAATGCTTGTTCCTACGATTCGTGCGACGGAGGCTTGAGTGTCTGTGGAGGTGTCTGATTGGGTGTCGGCGAATGTTTAATACGTCCTATTATTGAAAGCAATCCTTAATTATACTCGATATTTGTTATATTTGTTAATATCTAACTACGTTTTCTGAATCGCATTCTAGAAGAATCGTTTTGCTTTAAGGTCATATATATACATGTACGACATTGATTTTTTTCCTGTTATCTTGTTATTCTGTCGTTAGCTAGTCGTGACTCGTTAATGGGCTAGAAAACCGTTTTAAAAAATTCTAGACGCTCTTTCAAATACCTTACTTTTACAAATATCGTAATCTCGCAATCAAAGCTATACCTCGTAATTCGTACTCATTTTTGTATTAATATTTATACTTGTTGTTAGTTGTTAGTCGTCTGCACTTTTCGTCCAAAAATACCGTAAAAATATTCTGGCGCTTTCAAATACTTTATCTTTTACAATAACTTCGTCAAGTCGTCTTTATAAACTTCTATTTCGAAAATTCTTCCAAATACATAGCTCTATAATATATTGGCCAAACAGGCTAATTGCCTGAGCCAAATTCTTACTACTTACTACTCGATTCGATTTACTTCATGTCGCTTGCCGCGTCTCATCCGCGTCAAAATTTTAAACTAATGCCCCAAATGCGCTTATAATAAAATCTTATAGATTATGGTCCAATCATTTCAGCTCATCAAATAATACAGACTTCATTTCCAAGGCAGTTTTATAAAAAAAACATGATCGTCGTGTGTGATTAAAAAAATCAATACTAACTAAAATAGCTAGCTCGTACATGTAGACTTGTCACATTTCATAATTTCGATCAAAACTACATGTAGCATCGTTAATGGATTTCAACTCTACCTAACTAAGTCTTCATAGCACTGGCACGCTTGCTGAGTGCCGCCAGATTGTATTGTATATTACATGATTACGTACTGTACAGCAAATGCATGCAATTAAATTGACCGGATTTTTCTAAATTTAAGAAGCGTGCCAGCTTAACAAAATGAACACTGCTTTTATTAGGAATATTAAACGTTTTTCAAAGTATTTATTTTATTTGTTATAGGTTTTTTTTATTATCATCATTTCGGCGTCATAAATTGAGGCACCGAAAAGCAATCTGGGGCACCGAAATGCCGGGCACCGAAATGGATGGAAACCGTAATTATCTACCTAAGCTCATCTTTGAATCGCTCCCTTACTATTAGTCTATTACTAGGTATTTACCTTATGGAGGCTGCGGCTGTGTCCGAGATTCCCCAGCGCCGGCGGGACAGAGGAGCTTTACTTGATGTGAAGGGAGAGCCTCTCCTAGACATTACTCTCCCTGCGAGTGTCGGGGCAGCCTTCGATGCGTTTCAGGAGCACGAGACGGACGAGGAGTTTCGGCGGCTCATCTTGTCGTCAATCTGTCATACTTTTGACAATTATGTACTGGTCCCCCAAGTGACCATCAAGACCAGCCGCGCTGGGTCCAATGCCGAGCGTGGCCAGCGTATGCTCGCGTATTCGATGGTGGCGCTGATGGTTGCTGTGAAAGAGGCGACACCCGAGAATGTTGCGTACTTAAAGCGACGCTGGTCTGCCCTTGCCACCTCGGTTGGCAGGAACTACAAGCAGAACCTCACAGACGCTCTCGGGCTGGCAGCAGGCTACCAGTTGGTAGATCATGCAGTCACTATCAAGCGCCTGACAAAGCAATATATTGACACCAAGCGTGTAGTCATGTCGCTCCTGGAAGAGGTTAGCAAGATCCCGGCCTTAACTGTTGCACTCCGCACGCAGGTGGCGATGATCTACGCATATCATGGGATGTCAATGATTAGATTGATGCGCGACTACACTGCCAATCCAGTACAGCTACCCTTCTGCATTACAGCAATAGCCCAAGAAGCATTGGCCTTCCGTGAGGCCTATGCGGTGGTCGTGGCTGGGGTCCCAGCGGACATGATTCCATACCTCTTCATACTCCGAGGGGACCTCCCAAGGCTCCATCAAAGCTACTTTCCAAACCTATTGGCAATTGTTCGCGCGACCTATAGAAGAACTTCACCTCCAAGAGGCATGCTGGCTTGGTTCTGGACCAGGAAGAGATTGATATCCCTCGGAGGTTCTAGAATCTAGACTCTAGAGGGCCACTCTGGTGCAGTGACCCACAAGTGTACTCATTATTTAAAGGTGATGGGTGTGACATTGGAGCAGTTTGAAAGGATGCGGGCCTTGTTTGCCAAGGCCACCCAAGAGGAGCCCCAAAGGAAGAAGCAGCAAAAGCTGTGAGTTGCCCGTTGGCTTGTGGATAAGCATATTTTGCCTCCTTTTGTCTTGTTTGTAATGTTGTAATCCTCATACACTTGCATTTTCTTTTCTTTGCTATCCCTCTATTATTGTATTTGTTTTTTCAGTTACTAATTGCGCAGTTTAATATCATCTTTAGAACTAGATGCATGATCTTTGCAAAAAACCTATTTTTAAGTAATTTGAACTTGGTATAGCCAAGCTAAAATAGACTATTCAAGGACTACTTAAGTCTACCTTTAACCTAAGTAGTGAGTAGTCCTTGCAACAGTCTATCTATATACAATCCATATACTTACTGTCTAAATATATAATGTCTACAACTCTACATCTAACATCACATGTAAATGTCTATGTTATGTCTACTTTCTGAGGCAAAATTAAGGATAATATAAAGATAGCCAAATTAAGAGTTTTGGACTGTTTTTTTATTTTTAGAGTTTTTCAACTAAGCCTAGTTTTGGCTAGGCTTATAAGCTTTATTTAATTCTTTCTTTTGTTAATTATTAATTATACCATGTGTCAGGTCATGAATTACCAGGTCAATATTTATTTCATGAATATTGTGAGCAAAAAAACAGTTTAATCTATATATTTCAAAGCCTTTTAGTTTTAAGTCAAATATAGTTATAGTCAAATATAGTTATATAAATAGTTTTAAGCAAATTATTCATTTACAAAAGTTTAGAGCAGTACTAAGAGCCTTACTAAGAGAAGGGAATTGGGGAATAATTCACAGAAACATACTAAGAAAGGTGCCATGATCCTCTAGTCTTGGTGAATGCCCAATTAGGACTATCAACTAATATATGTACTAGTACTAGACTACTCAGGCCATAAGCTACCAGAAATGCTACTAAGAATGCTACCCAGAAATATTCAAATGAAATTCTAAGAAACAGCTAAGAAATATTAAAATAGAAACAGCTTGATCTAGAAGACAGGAGTAAGCCCTAGGACAACTTGGTGGCATTTAGTGGGATTTAAATAGATAGAAGAATCACCCATAGTACAACTTGGTGTCAGCAGTTGAGATTAAAATTTATAGACTGGAAAGAAGAACCCCTGTTACAGTAAGTCACATTTTTTTTATCAAAAATGAAAAAAAATTGCATGGCTAGCATAATTTCAGAGTTTGCACATGTATGCTTTAAATGCATAAGAAATAATATAATTTTTAATTCTAGTAACAAAGTTATTGTAATAGTTTCTAGTTGTAATAAATTGTTTTATATAGCTTTAATAAATTTTATAAATTTTAGAATATCTACTCATTATTTGATAGAAAGCTAGTTATGGTTATTTTTCAGTTTTAGAAACTGAAATTCTAGAGATTAAAAATAAATTTAAAGATTTTATTACTTGTATAGCTTTGGCTTCTAAATAATATGACAAAAAGAAACAAAAATACATTGAAAAGTGTCTATGGAAGGAAGTTGAAAGTGACATCCAATTGATCAGTTGTTAATGTATCTTGCTAGTGTATCTCAAACTAGAAACCATTAATTTTAGCTGTCTGAAGTATAATGTTGTTGATAAATTATAGGCTTCCATTACTCAAAACTTTCAATAATTAAACTATCGAAAGTTATGATTTTGTATTCAAATTAAGCTAGTTTTAATTTTGGTTTATTTTATTTGATGATTACTGTGTTAGTGTATAGGACATTGGACATGATCTGCAAACCAGGTTAATAGTTGATTTGCAACTAGTTATGTCATTCACTGGCAATGCATGCGCAACCCTACTGATTTTATGCAGCTATGCACCTTACTTTTTACCAAAAAATTCAGCAAATGAACAGAATTTTAGTTAAACGGCAAGAGTAACTATAAATATATATATTCTAAAGGCTAAAATGCCTCATCATCTAATTAGTCTTAGTGTATTTTTCGGGTAGGCTTTTTGCAACTTACCTTGGCTGAACCCCCAACAATTGGCACTTTGGGGGTTGGCTCTCTTGTTAAAAAATCCCTAAATACAGTACATGTACTCTTATGTTCCAGTATTATGCCCGAATGTCTGGCTCCCCTGACATAGACAAATGGCTAGCAGAGTATCAGCAGCTGGTACCGTCTGGCGCCGCAGCTTCCGCCTTGACAGCCTCAGCATCCACCAGCGACGTTGCCAATCCGCAGGCGGCAGTGAATCGGTTCGCTTTGAAGTCGCGCGCCAGCCAGTCGCTCTATTCGGCGCTGGAGACCTGCCTGGAGTCGTGCACCAATTGCTCAGTAGTGGCCCCAGTCTGCAATCAGCTGTTCCAGATGTTTAAACATGACGATATTGATATGCGCAGATTCACACTGGAGCTGCTGCCATCTATTGTGCTGACCTACCTGCGAGCTGTGCACCACAGAAAGTGCATCTTGCACGCCAGCCTACTGTGCGACATTGCCACCGGGGCTAACGGCGCGGGCGAATCGGCGCCGATTGACGAGTCGGAGACAACTGGCGGTGCCTGGATGCAGTGGCTGGACCTGCTGGAGACCCTGGTCCTGGGACTGTACAATGTGGCCGCTCTCAGGCAGCCCAGCGGTGGCCCGTTCCTCCTGCCGTCTCTGGCGCATCCGTCTCTGTATCACCAGGGTTTGGCCATTCCAGGCCACACGCCGTCGCTTATACTGCAGCCCCAGTGCCGGCCAGTGAAGTCTGTTAATAATGAGAATCGGTTCTCGCTGCTAACCCAACTGCTGGCTGCCTACACTGACCAGGTGGACTCGCTGTCCTATCGCAGCCAGCAGAGCTTCCTGCACATGCTTTGCCGCGTCTGCGATCATTCGCGCAGGCTGGTGCCGCCACCCAGGTGAGCTTATTTGGCTGATCAATGCGACTTTTGCACTGTTGTAAGTAACAAGTCAGCTTCTGTAGGTTCCCTGTTAAATGGCAATCAAACATGATTTCATATTCAACCCGATTTGATGCAATGCGTAGTGTTCTTCTAAGATGAACTTCCATTAAAAAATCATAACTGGTTTATTTTGCGGACGCTGTTCTACTATTAGTAGTATTCGGCTAGGGGTCTTAGTCGTTAGAGCATCGGAATTATGACTTAAAAGTCGGGGGTTCGATTCTCGACCCACTCGGAACAATTAGTGTCCCTTAACTCTGCATTGCTTTGGTTCATCCAGCTATAAAATGGGTGCCTGGGGGGGGGGGGTAATTGAGGGTGTGTGGCGACCCCACAGTCCTTGAACTGAACAGCCGTACGCAGCCTTCAGATGCGCCGCGCAATAGCTGCAGCTGAGCTGTCAGTTGCACATCTGGCCATAATTATTAGCATTAGAAAGACACCGAGTCAAAATTGAATAAAAACCTACAGTATCCCTTTGTTCTCAAATGCAGATCGGAGCAATGGCGTGCTCGCATAGTCCTTGATCAGAGCTTTCTGCTGCAGTCGCTGCAGGCGCTCTACAGGATTCTGTTCGCTAGTCAGGGCGTGCCGCTGCCCCGCCGGGTTCGCGGCATGGACCGCATGGAACAGCTGGCCCTGGAGGCGCTGCTAGTAGCTCGCAGCCGAGCCTCCTACGATCTGTTCACAGACGCACTGCTAGTGGCTAATTCTGTGCTCAACTCGCTCAGCACTCATCCGGCTAGCAACGCGACTGACTCAACTAGCGTTGCTGCCGGCGGCGCCGCTGCCAGCCTGGTGGTGACGCCGCAGCGGCCGCTGGACCCGTCGGTGACTAAAAATGTGGTAACAAACGCGTCGTTTCGAACTCGCCGCCTGCCTGAGGACATTCCCATTGCCTATTCAACTCGCATCGCCGAGGAGGACGGCGCGTCTGACGAAGACTCGTTAACGGCGGCGTCAACGGCAACTCCGCCGAAATCTGGCGGTCGGTCCCGCAGCCGGTCCAAGTCGGAACGGCCAACTTCATTCACTGGCGGCCTGGAGCAGGACATCAAAGATGCCACCCAGTCGATTAAAAAGAATCTAAGCAGCATAACAAAATCGCTGCACATGGCTAAGCACGGCGGCAAAGCCTCCGGTAGCGGCGGAGGCGGCGGCGGTTCAGCCTCTTCATCGTCGCCTGCCGCCGGCAGAGCCAACGGCGCAGCAGCCGCTGATGCAGCTTCCGGCTCGCCTACAGCAAGCGGCCATCAGCAGGTGCCGCACGTGGCCATAGTTCACCCGTCGGACAGCATGAATGACGGGATCAGCTATTCCACAGAGCTGTGAACAACTGGGCCCAGAGATTTGACAGAATCAATCTAAAATTAGTTGTCTGCGCTTTTTTGTACACCACCATCAAATTGTATTGGCAAAGCCTGCTTCTCTCTAGCTCACTTGAATAGTGTGTGATGAGATTATGAATTACATTAAACAAGTTAATTAAGGAGTTAAAGGCTATATTTTTATTTTTCTATAATTATTGATGAGATGTTGGCTGTCCTCTTGGCTTCCAATAAAAAAATCGTTTAACAAAGTTTAGGAGTTGTTATCGCATCAGCTTACTATCAGTAGTCAGTTGGTTTCTATTCATTGGCAATAATTCTACATACGACACAAATACTTGCAATAGTGATTTCGTATTAGTCATTTATTCAATCTTTCCTTATAATTTTGTGTGTAGCATATTTAGAATTCTGTTTGTCCTTTCCTCAAAACGCAAGCCAAAGACAAAATTTGTATCCTGGATTTCAGTGTTCGCTTATCCTCTCCTGGCTATTGATGAGGGGATTTATTTTTATCTGCAATCTGTATTTATTGAGGTCAAGCCTACTCAAGATTTATGTTATTATTCGAATTTCCTATGTACAATGGAATTATTGTGCAACAGTGCACTACACTATATTAATTATGCTCACCATTCATTTCTTTTTTGCCACCCGGCTGCTTCCAGGTGACCTGCGGCACATGTCAGATTCTGTTTTATCATCTAGAAACATTGTGTCACTTTATCATTAATCATTTTCTAATGTGGCTACTCAGTTCACATCAGTAGCTTGTAGGTATATTTATATCCTCTGTCTACAGTATCGCTAGCTCTATATTTCAACAACTCAATTCTGGAATGCAAGTATGCTATCTATTTTTTTCTAGAGCTAACATCATTCCCATTGTATGTAATTCACTTATTATTGGCATAGACGGCTGCAAGTGACTTTGCTAACCCTAGGATCAGTAGAAATAGTCTTCAATTCATCTGAATTTATTTTTCTTGAACTGAACAATTGTGATGTTTACCTGATTAACTTTGCAAGGCGTGTGCAATATGATTAGCATAATTTCTCTGCATGTAAATCTGTCTGAACAGTTATTGAACTGCTTAATATATAAACATATATAAACATATTTTTACTATATAGTTCGATGCATACGTTTACTCTATTCAAGCGACTCTAACTTAAATCTGTTTTAGTCGCAAAAAACAGTGTAAAGACCCTCAGTTCTGTTATATTACATCTCATTGGTTCTATATCTAAGTACTGTAGTTACTGTTTACAGGGAAATGAAACAGCATTTGACCTATCCTTGATCCTTCTCAGACCCGAGCAATGTGTCTTTGACCCACCCGAGATCCATAGAATGTGTCTGACCCACCCGAGGTCCGTAGAATGTGCCTGACCCACCCGAGGTCCGTAGAATGTGCCTGACCCACCCGAGGTCCGTAGGATGTGCTTGACCCACCCGAGGTCCGTAGGATGTGCTTGACCCACCCGACGTCCGTAGGATGTGCTTGACCCACCCCCAAGTTCGTAAGATGTGCCTGACCCACCCCAAGTTCGTAGGATTTGCCTGACCCACCCGAGGTCCGTAGGATGTGCTTGACCCACCCGAGGTCCGTAGGATGTGCTTGACCCACCCGACGTCCGTAGGATGTGCCTGACCCACCCGAGGTCCGTAGGATGTGCTTGACCCACCCGAGGTCTGTAGAATGTGCCTGACCCATCCGAGGTCTGTAGAATGTGCCTGACCCACTCGAGGTCTGTAGAATGTGCTTGACCCAACCCGAGGTCCGTAGGATGTGCTTGACCCACCCGAGGTCTGTAGAATGTGCCTGACCCAACCCGAGGTCCGTAGGATGTGCCTGACCCACCCGAGGTCCGTAGGATGTGCTTGACCCACCCGAGGTCCGTAGAATGTGCTTGACCCACCCGAGGTCCGTAGGATGTGCTTGACCCACCCGAGGTCCGTAGGATGTGCTTGACCCACCCGAGGTCCGTAGGATGTGCTTGACCCACCCGAGGTCCGTAGGATGTGCTTGACCCACCCGAGGTCCGTAGGATGTGCTTGACCCACCCGAGGTCCGTAGGATGTGCTTGACCCACCCGAGGTCCGTAGGATGTACCTGACCCACCCGAGGTCATAGAATGTGCCTGACCCACCCCCAAGTTCGTAGGATGTGCCTGAGTGCTTAAACGTATTGAGATTTTCTGTTTCAAACAGAATAAAGGCCCTGTGAATAGTGAAATACTCTTCTCTGACGTGTAATAGCTGCCCAAAAAATGCCTTACTTGCCGGTCGCATAGCGCTCGTACTGTACATGTAAAGTAAGTAAAGTAAAGTAAATGCCAGCGTGTTTTCTGTGTGCTTACTTCCAACTGTGACAAAAACCGGTAAGTTTCAAAGCCCGTCTACATGCATGTTAAACAGCGCAGTGTTCGACTAGGGGTGTGTTTCATAGAGCACTTGTCAGAGTTACAAGTGTGACAAAGGACAAGTTCTAGTCACAAGCGGTTTGTTTCATAGTCCTTGCTTCTTGAAGAAATTTTGATTTGGTGCAGTTCACGAAAACGACATTTGCTACTGTTATGTGACATTTTCGAGTTATTTGCAACGTGAGTGATGTTGACGGCGTCGGTTTTAAATTACGAGTACATAGTCTTGGCCTTGCTGTAGTGGAAGCTGTCTTGAGTGACTTGCCATTGGCTCCCGCAACCGACTACAACGAAGATAATCAGAAACTCAACGAAATGATTGCGTTGGTTGTACCAGAAGCTATAACGATGGTTTAAGTGGATGGTCGAGATATTTCGATCGTGGCAGAAGTAGAAGACTCAAAATGGGTTAAGGCTTCATGGACCGAAATTGGTGTTCGCCGATCGAGACGAGCAAGCACGATCTCAACTATACTCGTACGTTCTCAAAGGTTATCGATCTTAAATAAATGAAATAAGCACGGTGCCCGCTATATGGCGCTTCTACGTTAAAGGATTTTTTCATCATGCTGCAACAGCTCGTACTACTCTGTCAACGAATGCGAAAAGCTATAGAGCCTCCTGGAACGACGTGGAATTCAATGAGAGCCGATGTGCGCTCGACGCTTCAATGAAGCTCTGCAGAGTCCCAGTGACGTAAAGGGTAGTGGATTGCGTCGTGCAGGACCTGTTCCATCTGACATCGAAGATAAGCTCTGGTCTGAAGGTGTGCTATGGTAGTGCATGATATTCCGGCCATGACAACTGGAGAGTTCCGTGATTTGGGATGTCGATGCGGAGTTGTGCGGAATTGCTGGAAGACCAATCGCGTGATTGTCTATTGAGCTGATCTGTTACGATCCATTGACTCACTTTGAACTGTCATGCTGAAAAGGCCGTTCAACAACTGTCCGCTATTCTACAAGCTACAACATTATAATCGATGCGATCATTCGGACGTCAGAAAGGATCGATCGGACGTCATTCTCAAGCGAATACAGTCAAGGAACTCCTGGGGCACGTAGCACCAGATGACACGTCGCGCTACATGTACACTAACCAGACCTTGCGAAAGACGTGCGCGGCCCGTCTGTATGAGGCAGGGTTTGAGCGCGCCGACATTTGTCGAGTTACTGGCCACAGCAGCTCAGCCGTAGATCGTTTCATCGGCCTTTCTGTGGAGCAGGAAAGGTTTACTACAGACGTCATCAGTTCAGCCAGACCAGCTGTGCCCGCCAAGTCTGACCCGAGGCACGCAAGCAACTCTGACTGACCCTCCGTGTGTTGAACAGCCATCTGGAAAAAATGCGCATCGAAATTTTCGCATTGACATTTTTTCGGAAGCACGAGAATTTCCCGCAGGAATTTTTCCTGCCGAGGCTTGCCCGCGCGGGCTTTTCCCGCGGCGAGGTTTTCCCGCGAGAGTTTTTTTTCGCCGAGGTTTTCCCGCAGGGGTTTTTAGTCGGAATTTCAATTCAAATCCAGTCTATAGACAGTGCTGGACTAGATTAGAACTAGCCTAGACTAGACTAGACTAGATTTCAAATCCGATTGAATTTGACTTGAAATTCCGACTGTAAAAACTCTGCAGGAAAACCTCGCCGTGGAAAAATCTCGGCGGGGAAATCTCGGCGGGAAAACCTCCAGCGGGAAAACCTCCAGCGGGAAAACCTCCAGCGGGAAAACCTCCAGCGGGAAATTCTCATAGACCCGATTTTCGTCTACACATTAAACTAAACCAATCGATGCTGACGTGCATCCTTCTGCTATTGGTTGGACTTTTACCGTACACTGCAGTTTTCTTTTGCTTAAATAAAACGTTCTACCGTTCCGTTGCCACTTTTGGCCATTTATTTGGCCCGGCCAGATAAATTAACCATAAGACTACAAGACCGGGACCTAAAGGGGGATAAATGTCGCGACAGGTCAAACTTTGTCGTCAGACACCCATTGCGTGCTATCTGTTGTGACGTTGTCAGTTTAAGTAGCCCCGCCAAGGGCCGTTTTAGCATACGGTACCAATCTATAATATTGTTGGTTTCGTACTCTCACGTCTGCTTAAAGTAGTGCCTAAAGAATTTTTTAATCAGCTTGCGTACATTTGTAAAGCCTGCGTACAGTGCGCGATCGATAATTTCTGTTTTCTGTTTTTTCCAGCCGGCCAATAGAAAAGCCGCGCGTTAATTATGTTAAGTTCTCCGCGCGCACCCACCCCCAGCCCGCTCTTTATCAGTCCTGTCTGGCTGGGGCGCTCGGGGGTTTCCTTTTCCTGTTTCAGTTTTTCTGCCTCGTTAGCCAGCCTTAGGCTCCTTAGACTCTTGCCACCCCGGCTTGACTTACTTTGACTTAGCTGCAGGGTGGTCCGTAGACACAGCGGGGAGGCGAGGGTCGCCCATTCCGCTAGCCCCTGAAGGCCCGCAGACAGGCAGAGGCGTGGGGCCGGTCAGGGTGGTCCGCCGGTCCGTCCTGCAGCGGGATCTTCCGTTGGGAAGAAACTGGCTCGTCTAGTCGCCCGAAGGAACTGGATGAGCCGTGAGATGCTGTCGGGCTGGCAGACCTCGTCAATGGACGGGTTCGGCCCGAGGTAGCGTAGCCGGTCTCTGTTAAAGAAAGGGCAGTGACAGACAAAGTGCTGAGCATCTTCATTGTCGCACTCGCAAAAGGGGCAAAGGCACTCCGTGTTTGCTTGCCTTCTCTCCGCCTCACCCCGCCACGGTTCTTAACTAGGCCTCTGCCAAGCCTGAGTCACGCCCATGCTTGGGCGCAACCTTGGGATTTACTCGGCCGTTTCTATTGGCAACACACACATGTAAGTCGCTATTGGACGGAATAGTATAGTCACGTGACTGCTCTCAGCCAATAGCGACTTACATGTGTGTGTTGCCAATAGAAACGGCAGGGTGATTCCCAAAGTTGCGCATGTATGGTCACGCCACTTCTACTGTCTGTTCGAGCTCTCACTACGAGCACCGCCACCGCACGTTCACCGCCATCACTTCGTCACCATTGCCTCAAACTCATCGACCACTCTGCCTTCTACCATCTAACTTATTGTTGTGTAGCCGTCAGTGCATCGTTTACGAATCCAACTAGTACTTTAACCTATCTCTGTTGGCCGCCCAGACGGAATTAATAATAGCAAGCCTAACTGTCCTCTCATACGCTACAATCGCCATTATTGCCAAGTGCTACCCCTACAAAAATTGCCTCGGCCGTATTTTTCTTCGTTGATTATTTTCTGGGCCGCCACTTTATCGTCACACTGTACTTGTACCCGCTGCTTTCTTATTCACTTTGTAATGGAAGTACAAGGAGAGTATTTTATTGATGCTCATTTTCCGCATTAAAAATCTCATTAAATCTGTTCTGTTGTTGAATTAACGAACGCAGAAACAAGATAGATAAGTATCCGGGCGCTCAGTGGCACCAAAAGAAGGCTTGTCCAATAGGAGGGCGGCTCGTATATTTATGCACGCGGGGAAGGAAAGTTCTAGAAAGACCGGGGAAGGAAACTTCTGGAACTATGCGTAAACAAGTCCGCGGTGGAAGTTTCTAGAAACGCTGTCCCCGAACTACCCCTACGCATCGCATGCCTTTGCAATACACAACAAAATCTACCTAAAACAGCCAGCATTTCAGGTGGTATAATGACCATGGCAATGTGTTTTATTTGAAAGCTTCAGGCCGGTCACAGAAGACCTATTTTTATCTGCAAACTGAATTTTATCATATGCTCACGCTGTACTTGTGTGAGCAAATTGACTTGATTAAAAATAACATCCTATCAGTTACACAAGAAGGTGAATGACGCCGTTTACAAAAGCAGCCAAGCGCACCTGCATGACTGTTACGAGCGCTGATAAGGGACTGTATGAACCCACCATATTTAGATATGCAGCGCATAAACACTTAATAGCGACTCTTTATACTGAATCAGAGCTACGTTTACTTTTCTCGAATTTTCTGGACAGAAATGGAAGCCGATTTCATGCGCTACTGCTATATAAGGCAAAGGACTTGCGCTACATTGTTTGGTTGCGATATGTAAACGCGTGCAGAATTTAAACCACTATCAGCAAGCCCCCATAATATAGTGTAATTCTGCAGCTCTGGAGACTTAATTTAAACGATTTCGCTACGCAAGCAGCCCCACCCCCGGCCACACAGAGCGGAGCTAAATAAATACGAGCTACATATGAAAAAATCTTGAACTGGAAAGCCGCGTCACTCCGTGTATCTATCAACTTATATAAAATAGCTAGCTTTCGTTTTCTGTTGGCAACTGGCCAGGGTTTCACTTTAGCGAGGTTAATTTCACAGATAGCTACCAAATGTTCGGTCACGGTCCCGGTCGAGGTCACGGTCACGGTCACGGTGCAAGCGGCGGCAATCCTCAGGTGACTCTGAGCTGGATCCCGGCCAGAGGAGGCCAGATTCCGAACGGCGCCATCCAGGTTGGCCATGGAGTTTTTGTGGCGAGGGCGCAGCATGCAGGAGAGCTCATTCCTGGTGGGTCTTTCATTTTTCTGGCTGCACATGTATGTATACATGCACTTATTTTAGGTATGAAATTGCAGCTCAATTGGGGTAAATCCATTTTGCAGGCAAGGCATCCATGGGTCACCAAGCCGCATACGTCTCCTACGGTGGTCAGGAGCACGCTGTCTCCGACTACGAGATCCTGTGCGACACCCACATGCAGTGCTTTGGCTGCAACTACACCTGGGAGCGGTGCCACGGTCGCTCCGTGCCTCGTGGCGCCCTGATCGGCGGCTACTCGGCCGACAGGCAGCCCTACTACATCGGCCGCAGCCAAATCAATGGCGAAATGGTCGCCGGCAAGGTGTTCGAGCCTCACGGCTGCGCCTATTTCCCGTGGGGAGGTCAGGAGCATCGCAGCAACGAATTTGAGATCCTTGTTCTGAAGCAGTGAAATATAAATAGTAAACTCTGATACATTAATCATAGTTAATAGTTAACGTTAATTATTAATACTTTTATAGTGCCTTACATTGGGAAATATATACATACTCGGAGCGTACGTCTTTATTAAGTGACCACACTTCTACGTTTGATTTCCAGTACACGCGCATACAGTATATAATAGCTGCTCTAATTTTTTTTGTTTTTGCTAAATACTGTTCTTCATCGGCGAGTGTTTCTAGCCGTGAGCAAAAAACAAACGGAATTTTGAGAGACATTGTCCAAATTCTAAAGTCAACTTTTAAGCTTTTCATTCGAAGCATCCACGATATAAAGCCGTGCATACAGAAACCGATTTAAAAAAAACTGTATGCCTCAGCAGAGGTCAGCTTTTTGCTTAATGCATTTGCTTAAGATAAACCAAAAGCGATTGGCAGTAGTTAGAGTGTTTCATTTTTCATATTTCCTAATAACAATTCTGTTTGCTATGCAAACATTGTAGAAGTTTAGTAAAGTAGAGCTAACGATAAACGCAGTATACTCGTATGCATCAAATAGTTAAAACACTGCCGGGTGATTCTTTAACCATTTTAACAACAATTTTTTGCGATCTAACACCTGCAGTAAGAGTAAATTTAACTGAAAAATCTGCGGAACAGAAACTATTAAATCAGGTAAAGTGGCTCGCTTGATGAAGAGTAGATAAATAAAGGTAAATATCAACATGAAGTTAGTTGATATTTTCATTAAATTCATTAAATTATATAACTAGTTAGTTATATTTTAGTTGATATTTACTCAAATAAATAAATACTAACTTCATGTTGATATTTACCTTTATTTAGAAACTATTAAAATTTGCTATAGAGATTCAAAACGAAACAAAATGTTTTTTTATTTAATAATTCACTGATGCTAAGATGCAAAAATTGACCTAATTCAATTGCATAATTAGATAATAACTACTGAAAATATGCTTGAATCATACCAATTTTGTTAAAAGTTAGGAACAATTGTTTCGAATATCTGTCAGGAAACCAAAAAAATTAGAGCAGATATACAACACAAACTGTATACGACGTATGTGCACGGTACTGCAAATCAAACAGAAGTGCTGTCTCAGACGATTATAAAAAAACGTACGCTCGTATATGTATAATTCTTAATGTAAAGCACTATAAAAGGATTAATAATTAACGTTAATTTTGTAACTATAGCGCTCACTGGAACGGAAATATCTATTTTGGATTTAACAAGTTTGCTAATGATTATATGGTATCAGAGTTTACTCAGTCTCGTGCAGCAATCAAAGAATATTTCACTGCTTCAGAACGAGGATCTCAAATTCGTTGCTGCGATGCTCCTGACCTCCCCACGGGAAATAGGCGCAGCCGTGAGGCTCGAACACCTTACCGGCGACCATTTCGCCATTGATTTGGCTGCGGCCGATGTAGTAGGGCTGCCTGTCGGCCGAGTAGCCGCCGATCAGGGCGCCACGAGGCACGGGGCGACCGTGGCACCGCTCCCAGGTGTAGTTGCAGCCAAAACACTGCATGTGGGTGTCGCACAGGATCTCGTAGTCGGAGACAGCGTGCTCCTGACCACCGTAGGAGACGTATGCGGCTTGGTGACCCATGGATGCCTTGCCTGCAAAATGGATTTAGCCCAATTGAGCTGCAATTTCATACCTAAAATAAGTAAGTACATGTATGCATACATGTGCAGCCATACAAATAAAATATCTCACCAGGAATGAGCTCTCCTGCGTGCTGCGCTCTCGCCACAAAAACTCCATGGCCAACCTGGATGGCGCCGTTCGGAATCTGGCCTCCTCTGGCCGGGATCCAGCTCAGAGTCACCTGAGGATTGCCGCCGCTTGCACCGTGACCGTGACCGTGACCGCGACCGGGACCGTGACCGGGACCGAGACCGAGACTGAACATTGGTAGCTATCTATGATATCAACCTAAGTAGACCTAAAGTAAAGCACTGGCCAGTTGCCAACAGAAAACGAAAGCTATAGCTTTTTTATAAGTTGATACACGGAGTGACGCGGCTTTCCCGTTCGAGACAACAAGCAGTTTTTATAGTGTCGAATTCTCAGCACCAGAGCCGTCTTTTGCGGTGCCTATGGTGTCATTTTAAAGCTGATATATGCGTAGACGTGACTCACATTTCACGAGATTCTGATCTAAAACAGCAGGGGCACAGCATCTCAACAACATTGATAATAAAATTTGAAAAATTCGGGAATGCGGGTTTGAGCAAAGCAATATTAATATCGAATATCTCAGCACTAGAGCCGTCTTTTACGGTGCCTGGGTGTCATTGTTATAAAGCTGAGAAATGTGTAAAAAGTAAACGGAAGCACTTTTTCAAACAAGCGTGTGTTATAAGACAGCTGCAATCGAAGCAGTTTCTCAAGGACTACTCAAATAAAAGGACGGGAAACTACGTGTACGTTTCTTGGAAAATTTTAGGAGGCCGGTTTGCCGACGAAAAAAAACATTACAGAGATGAGTTTTTCATTTTTTAACATCACAAATATTGTTATTGCCCTTAAATGGAAGTGAGACCCAGTGTCCATATTTTATTATGTCTCACCTTATAGAACTCCTTGCTTATAGCCCTATTGATATTCATGGCGATTTTCGTTTCTATGTTCTATGGTAATTCTGAAAGCTTCCCGATTGACCAGTTCGTAGAGCTGCGCTAGGGCTGCTTGGATCGTGCCGTCTGACTTTGAAGCCTCCTGAATTGTTGCAAAGCTCAGACCATTCGGAGTAGAGCCGATGGCGATTGCGTTGATGAAGCTAGCGCCTGTCCAGGAGTTCCCTGGGATTGTCCTTTGTCTGCATATCAGGCTGCTTACTGAGGAAATAAACGCGCTGGATTCTGTGGCCCAGGCTGATACTCGTAAGTGGAGCTTGAATTTGAGGTGCTGTACTCTAAAATCCGTGGTGGAGGTTGAAAGAAGCTGGAACCGAATTTTGCCGCTTTTTGCACTTCGCGTTCAATTTTGGCGAATCGCTGCTCAACTGGTGTGAGTGACCTGCTGGCGAAGGCGACTGGTTAGCGAATGCCTTTTCCATCCACCCTGGCTGAGAAGGGCGCCCAGGCCGACTGATGAGCAGGCGCGGCGGAGCCGGGGAGCATGGTTGTTGGGGGGGGGGGCATTTCCTTCCCAATATTTCAATAACATCAATATGATGTAGGCGCGTCCTGGGCCCCCGCTAATTTTTGCGCACCCATGCTCAAAGCTCATGACTCATACAATTATCACCCGCGTCACTGCCCCGCGCACCAGCCCCACCTCCTTTCTATTGTTTGAAATCATGCATGCGTGTAACAGCTAGCTTTATTACGAAGCCTATCTAGCCCTCCTCCGCATCATCGAGGAGGCGCGCATCCATCAGTCAAGTCTTCATTGACTTCCCCCAAGGCTTTCGACTCGTTGGTTCGCGGCGCGCTGCCTCTCGTGCTTCGCGCGTACAAATGTGCGGGAGCAATTGATTTCCGCCATTTTGGTGATGTACCAGGACGCAACCGCTTCGGTGATGACGCCAGATGGTCGGACCAATTCAGCACGTCCATTAGGCGTGTTGCAGGGTGACATTCTGGCGCCTTTCCTGTTTGTGCTGGCATTGAATTGGGTGCTTAGGACTGACCTGCCCAACACGGATGACGCCTTCCTGCTGAGAAGACACACGAGTCGGCGGCACCCGGAGAAGCGGCTCTCCGTTCTCGGCTACGCTGATGACCTCGTGCTGCTGTCATCGTCGGCTGGAGGCGCTCAGCGTCTGCTGGATGGCCTGACGGCAGCAGCATCGCAAGTCCGCTTCATGATGAACGCGCGAAATAGGGTAGTAATCTTCACAGCGCCCGATCTGACCTGCCTGCCGAGATCAACTACCGAGACGCTGCCAAAGGCAATGATGCTTGCCAACTGCCAGCGGTTCCTGTACCTCGGCGGCCTCGTGCCGGACGTTTCCGACGACCTGCATGGTGAGACGACGAGGATTGGCCTGGGCCGCGTTATGTTCTGTGCTCTCCGTGCTCTCCATTCTGAGGCCCTTGCCTGGATGACGGGTTCAGGGATGTCTGTTTCAGGCAGTCATTGACACTGTCTTGTAATACGATGCCGAGACCTAGACCCTGACGGACGCCTTGGAGAAGCAGCTGGACGCTGCGCATGCGGTGGTCCAGGCAGCGAGCTGAGGACCAAAGCCGCGATCTACATGTACACGAAAGCACGCCTGAATTCGGCCTTCTGGACCTGCTGGACGGGCGGCGACTTCGACTGGCTGGCGACGTCATCCGGTCGGGGGCCCACCGCCCTGAGGCCGCTGCACGAAGCTGCAGGGACCGCGCAGGTGAGTCCAAGGGCGAAACGGTGAGATATCCTGACAGACTTTTGACCGATGCCATGGCGCCCCGGACCAAGCTGGGGGTGTGACTTCAATTTCTGAGGGCTACATGTATATGGCCCAGAGACGCGCTCTCTGACTTCCCCCCTTTCTGGCCACTGCGTGGCTGGCGGGTGAATTACTTTTGTTGTTGTTGACCCCTATCTCCCCAAGCTTTTCGCCGCCTGTTACATATACCCCATCTTCAATTATTATCTCCGCTGCGCCTTACTGTCCAATCAAAGCGCGGCTGGCGGATGGCGTCATCAGGGTTGACAGGCTACGGCCTTCAAAGTCATGCATGTACATCACGCTCACGATGATCGCGTATATAAAATAGGCAAATAGGCAAAACGAGTTTGCGCTCGTGTTTATTGCCCCCCCCCGAGTTTGCGCTCGTGTTTTTTTGCCGCGCCTGCTGGCGAGGCGTCCATATGAACTTCCATGGGAGATTCTCGTCGATTAAAGAGTTGGCCAGTACGCTCTCCTTGCAGATCGCTGCTTTCCAGATTCTTTGATTCAGGCCCTCATTGGAATTACCGCCGTAGCGAAGCGAAACGATCATTTAATCATAGAACTTAATTTTCTAAACAAAAAGCTTTATGATTTTCAATGAAAGTATAAAAAAGGCAACCGACTTATCAAAAGATGAGCCATATCAAAAGAAGGTCTCCCTTCTATCAAAAGCAATGACGATCGATTTTTGTGCTGAATAAGTGAAAATCTTGTAGTTCTCCGTAATGTATTTTCCGGTAAAAACCAACCTGGGTTAATCCATTTTTCCAAGAAACATAGTTTTCCGTCCTTTTCGACCATGTGAGTTGCGTAACGACTCGGCAAAATCATTTTGTTGAATGGAAGTGCTTATCCCCACGGTCCCGTATCAATAATTCCAAATTTATTCACACAATCCGTGTCGATAATTTTCAGCTTATCCCCACGGCAGCTTATTGGAATAGAGAACTTTAAAATGAATCTGTTCAAAAACCGTCTATTTGTTTTCACTGTTTTACAAATCTTCCAAATAAATTACTGAATACTGAATAGTATCGAGTACTTTGTTAAAACTTTTTCATCTTATAAAGGGTTAAATTTTAAATATTCCCTTAGCTGCCGGCTTTGCTTAGATCGAACGACCGAACGATCCCAAGATGGAGGCCTCAAATGGGACTTGCAAAATTTAAAATTCAAAATGTAATAATAATGATAATAATACTAATAATAATGACAATATCGATTTAAAGTACAGTACACAAAACTAAACACAAACAACTGCACAATCTTAGCCGTAGGGATAAGCTGAAAATTATCGTGTGGATAAAATTGGAATTATCGGCACGGGATCGTGGGCCATAGGCCCTAAGCACTTCCAAAATTGTGTTCATTATTTGTTGCACCGTTGCTTCGGGTTAGTTCTTTCTACCTTTGTCATTCTTCACTAGGCCTAGCCTGGACTTTTCAGTGGGGGTTGTCGAATGTCGTCCTGTGACTCACCAATATGGCATTTACACATAGGCCATGGTCACGATCGTGTACCGCTGTACGCCGGAACGAAAATTGCTTCCGTAGCTCATGCACGCCAATGTACGCCAACGAACTTTTTATCGCATACAAAAATACGCCAAAATAGAAATTACAAACTACAACTAATATTAAAAGCTTGCAAAATTTTAATATTTGATCAACCTATGTGTTAAAACTAAAAATCTTTTTACTAAACTGTAGAGAACTAGTTCATTTTAACTAATTTTGTTTTACTTTTACTTTCTTGGAAAGGTTAAGCCCGGTTTTTTAAATTTAGTTTTCTGTTTTTTTCGTAAAGGGCCAGCCATTCTTTCTGATCAAAATTTAGCTACTGTAACTATGTACATGGAAACTATGCCAAATGCAAACTTAATCATTTTTGTATGCTAATTATGTAGATTGATTGTTGGGACTCGGAACTTTTGGTCCCACCTGCTGGTCTCGGCAATCTCTATACGCCAAGCTGTACGCCAAGAGGGCACGCCAGGCGCCTTTGTACGCCAAGTTGTACGCCGATGTGTAATCTAGGTCCCTCTGTACGCCGGAATTTTCCAGCGTACATGTATACCATCCGGAGTCTGGCACATAGGCTACATTCTACATAGCCTTTTGGAAGGCAAATGTCAGTTAAAAGTAGGCCTAGGTTTTTTTACAAATGCATAACTTCGCAATACAATTATATGAAATAAAAAGCAACAGGCCTATATAAACCAGAAAAAAACAAAAATTTGTCATATCCATATTCCTAATATAGAAAAAAACTTTTTAAAAATTTTAATTTGGCTTTCAATCTCTTTCATTAGGGTAATATTAATAACAAACTAGGCATAAATCATATTTGTCATAGAAATGTTTTTTGAATAAGGTGACATAACAAAAAAGTGCTTTATTTTTACAATTAAAAATAATTAGTAGGCCTAAGTTTGCCAAAAAAACCTAGCATAAAAATTCATTAGGAATCTAGTAGAGCTGTCACGAGATCTTGACGAGACAAGATTCGAGACAAGATCTCGACATTTTTTCTCGTCTCGAGAAATCTCGAATTTTGTCAAGAAATTCGAGACAAGATTCAAGAATTTTTCTGATACCTTTTTTAAAAGCTTTTAAGTGATAAGATATAAAAAGGGGAGCAAATTTTCATATAAATACAACTGTTTGTTGTAACACGCTTGATAGGGCAATTTTCAAATGGTAAAATCTAGCCAATGTTGAGCAGTTATTTAACAAACGTTATTATATACGAGTTTGCATTGCATATGCACTCTTTTAGTTATCATTTCAGTTCTACAGCAAGGTGTATCATAGTAGACTTGAAGACAATCTACACAGGTCTTTTGACAAATTAGTAATAGACATAGTAGGGCCAAGGGCTTATATGCTATAAGCATAAATTCTTATAAATAAATAGCAAAGAATTTAAACTAGAATTAAGAAAGTATTCTGGAAAATCTATAAAATGTATTTTAGAATTATATCTTATCAAGAAATTTAAGACAAGATAAGGCAAGATAAGACCAAGACAAGATGCAATTCTGAAATATATTTTTTAGATTTACTTTGTCTTGTCTCGAAATTCTCGACTTATAAGCCTTTCTCGTCTCAAATCCCGTCTCAAATAAAATCTCTAATTTTGACAGCTCTAGAATCTAGCATAAAAAATTGAAAATTCATGAAATTTTAAAATTGATTTAAGTTAAATTATAAAAAATAGGCCTTAATTATTTTAAGGTGCAAGTTTTTTGACTTTTTTATCATTATCAATTTTCAAAGTAAAATGTCAATTAGACTTAGGCCCTCTTTAGGCCTATTAATTTTTAAAATCGTTTTTATATCGAATTTAATTAGGCCTAGCTAGGCCTAGTTTATTTTTCATAATCATTTTTGGTCAGTAGGCTAGTAATGGACTAATGGTCACTTTTTGGTTCTGATAAGGCCTATTTTGAAATATTTATCAAATTAAATATAGGTCATATGCCATATACAGTGTATATAGATATATTATAGCCTAAGTTATATTTAATTAAATTAGCTTTTCCTCTAATATAGGCCCTATTGTTTCACTTTATAGTCTAATAGGTATAGCCAATGCCAAAATTGATTAGGGAGACATTAAATAAAGAGAATATTAATATATTAGAAGATATTAGAAGATTTTAAATAAATTCTAGCTAGGCTATTTATTTATTTGAGGTAGGGCCAGGGGGTTGTATGTACCCTGGTACACTTTAAGTACATAGGCGCACAACTGGCAAGAGGCATTACTGCCCATTTCGCCAACTCCCCTGAGCAAAGCGTGCAGATATGTACGCAAGCACACACTTACACAGGATAGGAATAGGCCTATACAGCAGCCCTAACTTTATTTTATCATTAGGCATGTACACTTCACTGCGCCTTGGGGCAGGGTTTTTTTGTGCGCAGAGTGTCCGTATGCACCCTAAATTTTAAAATCGCACCCTGAAATTAAAAAAGTAGGTGCGGTTTAGGTGCAGTCTTATAACCATTTTTCTTTAAAGGCTTAACCATGCTTAAGCTATTTTTTATGCACTGCCTTAAAATATGAAACAAAATAACTCTTTAAATCCTATTAAGTCATATAGGCGATATAGCCTATGGCTATAGCCTTATGTAAGATATTAAAATATACATTCCCAGTTGTCTGAAACAAGACTCAAAAGAAATTGCACTCTGAGCCTTAAAATCGCATCTTGAAATTTAGCACAAGGTGCGATTTCGCACTTTGTCTCTGGCGAAAAAAAAACCCAGCCTTGGGGGGTTGGCTCTCAAGGCCGTTAATTGCACAAGCAGAGCCAAGCCAAGATTCCAATTCAGCCCCAAATTAATGTGACTGCACTTGGAATCAAGCCTGGGCCACTGGCACACCAGAGCCTATGCTAGACTGCTGGGCTACAGCCCCCTCTAGCTAGGCTAGGTCTAATTTAGATCTTTGTTAAACTTAATTTAGTTTGGTATTGAATAAAATTTCATTTATATAAATCTAAGCCTAAGCCTTAGTCTTATCCTAAGCCTATATGATTATTAATTCCAATAATTATTTTTTTTCATTTTTCAATTTTTGTCTCTATAGCCAATATAGGAGTGAATATAAACAGCTGCTAAAAACATTTGTAGGCCTTAGTCAATATTAGCAAATAGTTTTTAAACAAAAAAGCTATTATATTTGTCATTAAGAACAAAAGCCTATTCTGGTTATGGTTGCAATCTATATTAGAATCAAGATCATATAGCAATGGTTGCAACATTATTTAATAGAGCAATAATTTATGCTAGCCAGATGAGGCAAGTTAGCTAGTAGTTGCACATGCAAAAATGTCTATTTTGATTAAATAAACTAATTAGTAAATTAAATGAACTATAAAAACTTTTTAAGTTCACGCACTTTGGGATTAAGTTTTATTTTCTTAGATTTTTTATATATTTTTAAGAGTCTTTAGTAGTCAAATCCTTTGTGCTAAAAACCTCTAACAGTTAAAGCAGTTAACTCAAACTTAAGGCAAGTCTGTAGGAATTGATAATAATGTGCCCTATCATGGCCTAGTTATCAAAGTCAAAAATACAATATAGTGCTCCAACAATACAATCTATAGTCGAATTTACCTATCTGACCCACTTAGAATAGCAGTGTTGGGCACCGTTAATGAAAATCTTAACTTCCGTTAATAGCAAAAGCGTTAGCGTTAAAACAAAAAAATCTTAACTTTTTAACTCCTAATTTCGTTAAGTTAACTGAAAGTTAACTGATAATCGTTAATAAGCGTTAATCCGTTAAAGTTAACACAGAAAATATGGAAATCTTGCACGTTTCTTCCCAAAACAGACTTCGTATTGCACGTCTTTGCTATTCCATCTTTTTAGCGAAACACAGAGGTCATCTAAGCGATTTGAAAGCTAAAAAAGTAATAAATAATCATTTTAAAAACTTGCATGCATAATAATACTACTAAAAGTAAAGCATATAGTAAAAAAGTAACTTATTTTATTTGAAACTTAAAAGCTAATAGCGAGAAATTCATAATTAAATACGCATAGGAAGGTTGTTTCAGTACCATTAGTAGGCGCAGCAGAAAGTTGCGAAAGATTGGGACAGAAGTGAATCAAAGCGATCGATGCTCACGCGCAAGAAATAAAGTTTGACACTATTTTAATTCATTATTTTAAAGTTTATTTGTAAGAAGTTGTTAATTACATGTACGTCTGTATGATCATCGTCATAAATAAAGAGATTATATTTAGGCATATAGGTAAGCTCAAATACGTTCGTAATGTTTAAACTTCTTGTAAGACTTCTATTTTTCGTTCCTTCTTTGCGTCTTTGGTCATTGACATAGACACAACCGTTAACGATGAATTTATCGTTAATTCACAAAATTTTTAATGCAAATTCGTTAATCTGTTAGTTCAAGAAAATCTTCACGACAGTCCGTTAACGTTAATGAAAAATCTTAACACTTATTAACGGATTAAAGGTTATTAACGGACTGGTGCCCAACACTGTAGAACAGATACATATAGTATAAGTATAAAGTATAAAGCTCAACAGAAATTAAGTATACTTTTTGTGACACTATTGTATATGCAGTCATATATATACTTCAGTTTTACTGAAAGTAGATACCCAAACAGTTATTAGAAAGTCAACAGTAGGGTAAGTAGTTTCTGTTTCTAATAAAACTTTATCAGGTCAAACTTATGTGATGGCTGATTTATCTGAGAACACATAAATCATGTAGTTAGTTATAGTAAATTTGAAACAGTGGATTCTAAAGCTTGAATTAGTACGCATATTGCAGCAGTCGTCAGTCATGACTAGCCTAGACAACATGCTTAGCCGCGGCTCAGTGCGGGCACTCAACAATGGCGAGGACTATCAGAACCCGGTGCTGAAGGTGCTCGGCCACCGCAAGGTTCCTGGCGGCGGGCAGGACCGCTACCGCCTACTCGTGACAGATGGCATCGATCAGCACTCTTACGTGATGCTGGGCACCCAGCTCAACTACCTGATCGAGGGCGACCAGCTGCCGCCTGGCACAGTTCTGCAGGTGACAAAGTACGTGCTCAACAATATGAAATCTGACAAGCCAATCCTGATTGTCATATCGCTAGACATCCTGGGCTCGGGCTCTGTGCCTGATCCTGCCAATAGCGACGCCAATGGCACCGGAGCCCCCTCCGCGCAGCAGCAGCAGCAGCCGGTGAAGCCTCTCGCCGACAACAACCGGCCGGCCGCGTTCGCCGCTGTCCAGGAGACACCGCCGCGTCCGACAGCCAGCAGCTACAGCAGCGGTGCGGGCGGCCGCGGGGGAGGCGGCGGTCAGCAGCCAGGCTTCGTGCCGCAGACGCCGCCGCACTCTGGAAGGTCCTTCGGCGGAGGCAGCAGCGACCAATCGGCTGGCAGCGGCATTGACACCAGTCGGGTTCGTCCGATCTCATCGCTGAACCCGTATCAGAACAAGTGGACCATCTGCGGTCGGGTGACCCAGAAGAGTCAGGTGAGGCTGATTACATGGGTCATTGGGTCAGTCTGATCAATCAGCACCATTTAGTTCCTAACTGATAGTGCTACTTACATCAGTAGTGTCATTGACATTGCAGCATATCAGCCTACTTTCATCAGTAGTGTCATTGACATAGCAGCATATCAGCCTACTTACATCAGTAGTGTCATTGACATAGCAGCATATCAGCCTACTTACATCAGTAGTGTCATTGACATTGCAGCATATAAGCCTACTTAAATCAGTAGCCAGTCACGAGCCCATCTGCAATATCCGCAGGTTCGCACCTGGTCAAACAGCCGAGGCGAGGGCAAGCTGTTCAGCTTCGTCCTGACCGACGACAGCAGCGAGATCCGCGTGACGGCCTTCAGAGACGAGGTGGACAAGTACTTCGACTTGGTGGAGCTGGGCCGCGCCATGTACATCAGCAGGGGCCAGTTGAAGGCGGCGAACAAGCAGTTCAACAACACGCAGAACGAATACGAGATGGTGCTGAGCAGCGAGTCGCAGCTGCAGCAGTGCGACGATGCCGACGCTGCCGCGGTGCCCGAGATGAAGTTCAACTTCGTGCCGATCGCTCAGCTGGACACGGTGGAGCCGAACAAGTGGGTAGTTGTGGTAGCTGAGTGGCGCTTTGTCTTTGGCAAGTTCTTGGTGTTGCCGTGCATATATAAGCTCTGTGAGCTTGTGGGACTCCGTTTGGGGGGCTCCCAAACGAAGGGTCTGTTGCAGTGTTTGGTGGCACTCAGTGTCTGTTGCAGTGTTTGGGCACTCCTTTGTTGCAGTGTTTAGGCACTCCTTTGTTGCAGTGTTTGGGCACTCCGTGTATGTTGCAGTGTTTGGGCACTCCATGTCTGTTGCAGTGTTTGGGCACTCCTTTGTTGCAGTGTTTGGGCATTCCGTGTATGTTGCAGTGTTTGGGCACTCCTTTGTTGCAGTGTTTGGGCACTCCGTGTATGTTGCAGTGTTTGGGCACTCCATGTCTGTTGCAGTGTTTGGGGCACTCAGTGTATGTTGCAGTGTTTGGGCACTCTGTGTCTGTTGCAGTGTTTGGGCACTCAGTGTATGTTGCAGTGTTTGGGCACTCAGTGTATGTTGCAGTGTTTGGGCACTCCGTGTCTGTTGCAGTGTTTGGGCACTCTGTGTCTGTTGCAGTGTTTGGGCACTCCGTGTCTGTTGCAGTGTTTAAGGCACTCCGTGTCTGTTGCAGTGTTTGGGCGCACTCCGTGTCTGTTGCAGTGTTTGGTGGCACTCAGTGTCTGTTGCAGTGTTTGGGCACTCAGTGTCTGTTGCAGTGTTTGGGCATTCCGTGTCTGTTGCAGTGTTTGGTGGCACTCAGTGTCTGTTGCAGTGTTTGGTGGCACTCAGTGTCTGTTGCAGTGTTTGGGCACTCCGTGTCTGTTGCAGTGTTTGGGCACTCCGTGTCTGTTGTAGTGTTTGGGCACTCCGTGTCTGTTGCAGTGTTTGGGCACTCCGTGTCTGTTGCAGTGTTTGGGCATTCCGTGTCTGTTGCAGTGTTTGGGGCACTCTGTGTCTGTTGCAGTGTTTGGGCACTCCGTGTCTGTTGCAGTGTTTGGGCACTCCGTGTCTGTTGCAGTATTTGGTGGCACTCAGTGTCTGTTGCAGTATTTGGAGCACTCCGTGTCTGTTGCAGTATTTGGAGCACTCCGTGTCTGTTGCAGTGTTTGGGCACTCTGTGTCTGTTGCAGTGTTTGGGGCACTCTGTGTCTGTTGCAGTGTTTGGGGCACTCCGTGTCTGTTGCGTGTCTGTTGCAGTGTTTGGGGCACTCCGTGTCTGTTGCAGTGTCTGTTGCAGTATTTGGAGCACTCTGTGTCTGTTGCGTGTCTGTTGCAGTGTTTGGGCACTCCGTGTCTGTTGCAGTGTTTGGGCACTCCATATCTGTTGCAGTGTTTGGGCACTCCGTGTCTGTTGCAGTGTTTGGTGGCACTCCATATCTGTTGCAGTGTTTGGGCACTCCGTGTCTGTTGCAGTGTTTGGGGCACTCTGTGTCTGTTGCAGTGTTTGGGCACTCCGTGTCTGTTGCAGTGTTTGGGGCACTCTGTGTCTGTTGCAGTGTTTGGGCACTCCGTGTCTGTTGCAGTGTTTGGTGGCACTCAGTGTCTGTTGCAGTGTTTGGGCACTCCGTGTCTGTTGCAGTATTTGGAGCACTCAGTGTCTGTTGCAGTGTTTGGGCATTCCGTGTCTGTTGCAGTGTTTGGGCATTCCGTGTCTGTTGCAGTGTTTGGGGCACTCCGTGTCTGTTGCAGTGTTTGGGGCACTCAGTGTCTGTTGCAGTGTTTGGTGGCACTCAGTGTCTGTTGCAGTGTTTGGGGCACTCAGTGTCTGTTGCAGTGTTTGGGGCACTCAGTGTCTGTTGCAGTGTTTGGGGCACTCCATGTCTGTTGCAGTGTTTGGGGCACTCCGTGTCTGTTGCAGTGTTTGGTGGCACTCCATGTCTGTTGCAGTGTTTGGGGCACTCCATGTCTGTTGCAGTGTTTGGGGCACTCCGTGTCTGTTGCAGTGTCTGTTGCAGTGCTGCAGTGACGCAACCAGGCAGAGCCCATGAGGATGCCTACACACGCACAACCCCTCCGCAGGTTCGTGGACGTCTGCGGCGTGGTGCACGAGACGCACGACGTGCAGACCATCGTGGGCAAGACCAGCAACCGGGAGATCGCAAAGCGGGACCTCACGCTGGTGGACAGTAGCGGCTGCTCCGTCCGCTGCACCCTATGGGGCGACGAGGCGGTGAAGTTCAACGGCGAGAAGAAGCCGGTGGTGGCCGTCAAGGGCGCCAAGGTGTCGGACTTTGGCGGCAGGTCGCTGAGCTCCACCACCAACAGCTGCTTCCTGATCAACCCGTCGATGCCCGAGGCAGACAGGCTTCGCGGCTGGTACCACATGGAGGGCCAGCAGATGCAGTTCGACACGTTCAGAGGCGACGGCGGAGCTGGCGGCGGTCCGGGCGGCGGAAGCGCCGTCTATCGCAACCTGAAGGACTGCAAGGCCGGCGGCTTCGGCACCGGGGACAAGTTCGAGTACTTCAGCTGCCTTGCCTGCATCATTCACATGAAGCGGGAGACGTGCCTGTACCAGGTGAGTGATAGGCTCTAATTGATTGCCTCTTGGTGCTCTGGCAGCCCCCCGCTGAGCCCCCGGCAACCGCCGCCTTGCAGGCCTGCCCGAAGCCCGACTGCAACAAGAAGGTGATCGAATTCAATGGCGAATACCGCTGCGAGAAATGCCAGTCCAGCTACCCGAATTTCACCTGGCGATTCCTGCTGCAGGCGAATCTGGCTGATCACACCGACAACCAGTGGGTGACCTGCTTCCAGGTGAGCTGCTGTCGCCAGTTCTGTGAGCACTGAGTAGTTTATCTGAGTCAGCATTTCTTATCGCTGCCTCTGCTCATCATCAACAGGACACGGCCGAGAAGCTCCTGGGAGTGACCGCCCAGCAGCTCGGCCAGATGCGCTCGGACGGAGACGACAAGGGCCAGACAGGCGTGTTTGAGAAGGCCCTGTTCCAGCATCACCTGTTCACCATGCGGGCCAAGATGGAGAACTTCCAGGACGAGATGCGGCTGCGTGTTGTTGTGCAGGACGTGAAGCAGATGAACTTTGCTGAGGCCGGCCGCCTGTTGGTGAGCCAGATCGAGGCCATGGCCGTGTGACTGATGCAGTCATAAGTTATCATTAAACTATCCCAGTAGCTCTGCTCTTCGTTTTAATGCCCTTCTCAAGTTGAACATGAAACGATTTTTACAAAACCAGTTTTCATAAGGCAAGCACTTGCCTATTTTTGTAACTAACTTATTAACTTATTTGCAATTTTATTCAGTCGAATATAAAGTGTATTGGGTTTGCATTTAAACGAATGGATTTCTTATTAATACTTAAGTTAATATTTTCTAAGAATAGGAATCCGCATTTGAAATAGGCGAGCAGTCTTGACTACAAATGTCAATCTCAATAGTCAATAATAACTAGGTACTAAGGTACCAGTCAAATAAAATTGTATTTTCGCTAAAACAGCTGATTAAAATAATCGGGTTAACATGTCTGATCGAAATTATTTTTCTTAAATTTGTAATTGTCAGAACTTTTTGGTCTTGATTTATTTAGCATAGATTAGCCTGGCAGGTCCGCCTCTATTACACGTACAGTCTCTTACCAGACTTGTTTTTAGCCGATGGGAAACACCGATGGGAAAACGCCGGAGGGAAACGCTGGAGGAGAAATCCCGCCGAGGGGAAACTCCGATGGGGGACGTCGGAAAGGAAACGCTGGAGGGGAAATCCCGCCGATGGGAAACGCTGGAGGGGAACACCAGAAGGGAAAGGCTGTAGGGGAAATCCCGCCGATGGGAAACGCTGGAGGGGAACACCAGAAGGGAAAGGCTGTAGGGGAAATCCCGCCGATGGGAAACGCTGGAGGGGAACACTGGAGAGGAACGCTGGAAGGTAAACGCCGGAGGGGAAACGCACGCTAGAGGGAAACGCTGGAAGGGAAACGCCGGAAGGGAAACGCAGTAGGGGAAATCTCGTCGAGGGGAAACGCCGGAGGGAAACGCTGGAAGGGAAACGCTAGAGGGGAAACGCTGGAGGGAAACACTGGAAGGGAAACGCCGGAGGGGAACATTAACACAATGCAAACTTAATGGCGCACACGTGCATTAGGAAGTAAGGAACTCTATCGTCAGATCACTCACCGCAGCTAAAGTGGCGGAGGGCCCACTCGGACCAGTTGGTCTTCCCCGCCACATCCGACAGTCGGACTCTGGCCGGCACAGCTCTTTCTAGGCCGCGAGTTGCGGACTCACAAAGACCTCATGCGCCTCTCGGTACGTGAGCAAGTTCTCCATTCTCAGACGAGCCAGAAGAAGCAAGTGCGTGACCGCAGGGCGAGGCATCCAGAGCAGCTTCTAAGGGTATACATCTGGACAGGACTCAACTTGCGTGCCCAGAACCTCTGCTTGCTGTTCAAACTTTAATGTCTGTAGATGTACATTTAAACGCAAATCACGCGCTTCTGGACCCTTGCCCTAGGGCAAAGGGCAAAACCCTAGCGTCAGTTGCTAATAATAGCAATAGCGCCATACAATCTGACGAAATCGGTCTCGCGCGTAATGGTGCAATGTTTCCTGCCTATAAATGCGGACCCTTACATGCCTCGTTCTGTCAAGGATTCTTTAAGCTCTGTTCTCTCCAGTAAACGCAGTTCTGCAATCGCCCTATTTCTACCATTGTCCTGACTCAGTTCTCATCCTAGCTAAACCCAGACCTCTGAGGCTAACACCGTCCTCCCAGCCGACTCACTGAGCCCGGCAGGATCTGCTGACTATTAGTGTCTGAAATCGCAAATCTGCCTGAAGTGCTGTGTTCGCTCGTCTTTGTTATTGTATTTCGTTCCGACCTCCTGTTGATCCTCACCTCAGTCCCTGAGACCCGAAGGGACTGGTGGCAGCAACTACCAACACTACTACTGATAAGTAGGCTCAACCTGAGAACCACAGGTACAACATTGGTGGCAGCGGTGGGATTTGAAGACCTGCCTGGCCACCTCAAGACAACCCCATGCGAGAAGCTCAAATACTTCAAGAAGAAAGAATTCGATGAGTAATGCAAGCACCATGGTTTTTTCCAAGTGATTGAATCAGCGGATTAAATAATTGGACTCTGTCTTTCTTTTATCTTGTAAACTGTACTGTACCATGCAGACACCACTTTGGGGATTATTTATTATTCATAATCTGCAAAATTCACAAACTAGGTTATTAATCTTCGGCTAAAGTGCCAGGCGCCGCATGATGCATATTCCAGACTTCCTGTTACAAACAGTGCCTTTTCTGCCTACTCATATTAGCTTAGCTTATTGCTCAGAGCTCGTATAACGCTAATTGGATGAAAGCTTGACTGAATCATGGCCATTCATTATTAACTTGACGCAAGAAGCAAGACTTGACGCTATTTATCTCGCGCTTGCAATCCTCGAGGCAGCCACCAATCTACATGTACCTGTTGAATCGGTCCGACACAACTACCACTTAGCGAGGCCGACTTGATCCGCACGTTGAGCCTTGCTTGAAAAACTGCTCGGCTGGGGCAAGGCAGTTGCATTGTTCTCATCAACTCGTGTTTGAACGTTCTTTAGATATCTGAGCTGGCACCCCGAACTAGAAAAGTAACTTCTAACTCATTGGAACTTACCTTGACGAATTGAGTTTACTCAATTAATCGCTACTTGAATTAAGCAACGAGTTCTTTGTAAATAAATGAATTGCATGAATTTTTGCTGCGAAAGATTGTTGCAGAAAAACTTCATTTATCGCTTATTTTACGCTCGTATTTGAAAAGCTGATTTCAAGCTGAAAATTCCTTTAGTCTTGAAGTCGACTTTGCGTCAAATCAAGCGGAAATGTTCAGATAGAGAGCAGCCGGAGATGCCGACCCCTGCCTTGATGCATTACAATGGGCAGCAAAATTATCAGTTAAAGAAAAAAACCATTGCGCTTGTCAAGTTAAGAAACTGATTTACTGCCAGCTATATTGCAAACTGGGCCAAATACATGGATAATATAGTTGAAACAAACAACCAAAACTACTGCCTTGCATGCAAGAAGATCCACATGGGAAAACTTAGAAATCATGGAATGCTACGCAGGATACTCAAGTAAAATTTGCGTAGCAAACACATAAAAGGTACGTAAAATATGCATATCGAATCGTCAACAAACTAATTAGGAGGAAGCAATAAAAATGCAGAAAACTACACAGTACGAGTTTGAAACTCGTAGTACGCTAACCTGCTTTTCTCCAGATTTCGTTATAATACAAAAAATATTTAACACCAAGCCGTCAAATTATTTGTTTTTGAAATGCTACAAGTTGCAGTTCTGATTCAGCTACTCATCCAGTCCTCATCGCGCTGGCGGGCCTCACACGACCATGGCCTCGATCTGGCTCACCAACAGGCGGCCGGCCTCAGCAAAGTTCATCTGCTTCACGTCCTGCACAACAACACGCAGCCGCATCTCGTCCTGGAAGTTCTCCATCTTGGCCCGCATGGTGAACAGGTGATGCTGGAACAGGGCCTTCTCAAACACGCCTGTCTGGCCCTTGTCGTCTCCGTCCGAGCGCATCTGGCCGAGCTGCTGGGCGGTCACTCCCAGGAGCTTCTCGGCCGTGTCCTGTTGATGATGAGCAGAGGCAGAGATAAAAAATTCTGACTCAGATAAACTACTCAGTGCTCACAGAACTGGCGACAGCAGCTCACCTGGAAGCAGGTCACCCACTGGTTGTCGGTGTGATCAGCCAGATTCGCCTGCAGCAGGAATCGCCAGGTGAAATTCGGGTAGCTGGACTGGCATTTCTCGCAGCGGTATTCGCCATTGAATTCGATCACCTTCTTGTTGCAGTCGGGCTTCGGGCAGGCCTGCAAGGCGGCGGTTGCCGGGGGCTCAGCGGGGGGCTGCCAGAGCACCAAGAGGCAATCAATTATAGCCTATCACTCACCTGGTACAGGCACGTCTCCCGCTTCATGTGAATGATGCAGGCAAGGCAGCTGAAGTACTCGAACTTGTCCCCGGTGCCGAAGCCGCCGGCCTTGCAGTCCTTCAGGTTGCGATAGACGGCGCTTCCGCCGCCCGGACCGCCGCCAGCTCCGCCGTCGCCTCTGAACGTGTCGAACTGCATCTGCTGGCCCTCCATGTGGTACCAGCCGCGAAGCCTGTCTGCCTCGGGCATCGACGGGTTGATCAGGAAGCAGCTGTTGGTGGTGGAGCTCAGCGACCTGCCGCCAAAGTCCGACACCTTGGCGCCCTTGACGGCCACCACCGGCTTCTTCTCGCCGTTGAACTTCACCGCCTCGTCACCCCACAGGGTGCAGCGGACGGAGCAGCCGCTGCTGTCCACCAGCGTGAGGTCCCGCTTTGCGATCTCCCGGTTGCTGGTCTTGCCCACGATGGTCTGCACGTCGTGCGTCTCGTGCACCACGCCGCAGACGTCCACGAACCTGCGGAAGGGTTGTGCGTGTGTGGGCATCCTCATGGGCTCTGCCTAGTTGCGTCACTGCAGCACTGCAACAGACACTGCAACAGACACTGAGTGCTCCAAATACTGCAACAGACACTGAGTGCCACCAAACACTGCAACAGACATGGAGTGCCCAAACACTGCAACAGACACTGAGTGCCCAAACACTGCAACAGACACTGAGTGCCACCAAACACTGCAACAGACACTGAGTGCCCAAACACTGCAACAGACACTGAGTGCCCAAACACTGCAACAGACACTGAGTGCCACCAAACACTGCAACAGACACTGAGTGCCCAAACACTGCAACAGACACTGAGTGCCACCAAACACTGCAACAGACATGGAGTGCCCCAAACACTGCAACAGACATGGAGTGCCCAAACACTGCAACAGACACTGAGTGCCCAAACACTGCAACAGACATGGAATGCCCAAACACTGCAACAGACACTGAGTGCCACCAAACACTGCAACAGACACGGAGTGCCCAAACACTGCAACAGACACGGAGTGCCCCAAACACTGCAACAGACACGGAATGCCCAAACACTGCAACAGACACTGAGTGCCACCAAACACTGCAACAGACACGGAGTGCCCAAACACTGCAACAGACACTGAGTGCCACCAAACACTGCAACAGACACGGAGTGCCCCAAACACTGCAACAGACACGGAGTGCCAGAAACACTGCAACAGACACGGAGTGCCTAAACACTGCAACGTACACTGACTGCCCAAACACTGCAACAGAAATGGAGTGCCCAAACACTGCAACAGACACTGAGTGCCACCAAACACTGCAACAGACACTGAGTGCCACCAAACACTGCAACAGACACTGAGTGCCACCAAACACTGCAACAGACATGGAGTGCCCCAAACACTGCAACAGACACTGAGTGCCACCAAACACTGCAACAGACACTGAGTGCCACCAAACACTGCAACAGACATGGAGTGCCCCAAACACTGCAACAGACACTGAGTGCCACCAAACACTGCAACAGACACTGAGTGCCACCAAACACTGCAACAGACATGGAGTGCCCCAAACACTGCAACAGACACTGAGTGCCACCAAACACTGCAACAGACACTGAGTGCCACCAAACACTGCAACAGACACTGAGTGCCACCAAACACTGCAACAGACATGGAGTGCCCCAAACACTGCAACAGACACTGAGTGCCACCAAACACTGCAACAGACACTGAGTGCCACCAAACACTGCAACAGACACTGAGTGCCACCAAACACTGCAACAGACATGGAGTGCCCCAAACACTGCAACAGACACTGAGTGCCACCAAACACTGCAACAGACACTGAGTGCCACCAAACACTGCAACAGACATGGAGTGCCCCAAACACTGCAACAGACATGGAGTGCCCCAAACACTGCAACAGACATGGAGTGCCCCAAACACTGCAACAGACATGGAGTGCCCCAAACACTGCAACAGACATGGAGTGCCCCAAACACTGCAACAGACACGGAGTGCCACCAACACTGCAACAAGGGAGTGCCCAGACACTGCAACAGACCCTTCGTTTGGGAGTCCCCCAAACGGAGTCCCACAAGCTCACAGAGCTTATATACGCACGGCAACACCAAGAACTTGCCAAAGACAAAGCGCCACACAGCTACCACAACCACCCACTTGTTCGGCTCCACCGTGTCCAGCTGAGCGATCGGCACAAAGTTGAACTTCATCTCGGGCACCGCGGCAGCGTCGGCATCGTCGCACTGCTGCAGCTGCGACTCGCTGCTCAGCACCATCTCGTATTCGTTCTGCGTGTTGTTGAACTGCTTGTTCGCCGCCTTCAACTGGCCCCTGCTGATGTACATGGCGCGGCCCAGCTCCACCAAGTCGAAGTACTTGTCCACCTCGTCTCTGAAGGCCGTCACGCGGATCTCGCTGCTGTCGTCGGTCAGGACGAAGCTGAACAGCTTGCCCTCGCCTCGGCTGTTTGACCAGGTGCGAACCTGCGGATATTGTAGATGGTAAGTAGGTGGTAAATTGGGAACTGAATGACACTACTGATGTAAGTAGCACTATCAGTTAGGAACTGAATGACACTGTTGTTGTTAAACGGGGGTGGGAGGAGAAGCGCTGCCCGCGGATCAGCCCTAAGGGGGCTCTGACGCATGGATCTTGCTGTGGGCCATACTACCAGGGGCTTTAAGCCCGAGAGGACACTATTGGAACCAGAGCTCAGGACTCTGGGGAGAGCATGGAGCATTGGAGCTACCAACCCAAGCCTATGGACTAAGACACCGGCAAACCAAAAGTGGAATCTGGGACGGTGCTAGGACCGAGTCCATCCAGGCCACCACCCAGCAGACAAGTCCCGGGAGTGCGCGAAAAAAGAATTGGAATGAAAAATGTTTGGGTTACTACTGAAAGCAGTCCTAGAGCAGGGAATATCCTGAAGTCTACGGAAATGCTTGATAATTGGAGTGAGTCTAGAAGGCTGAATGACACTACTGATGTAAGTAGCACTATCAGTTAGGAACTGAATGACACTACTGATGTAAGTAGCACTATCAGTTAGGAACTGAATGACACTACTGATGTAAGTAGCACTATCAGTTAGGAACTGAATGACACTACTGATGTAAGTAGCACTATCAGTTAGGAACTGAATGACACTACTGATGTAAGTAGCACTATCAGTTAGGAACTGAATGACACTACTGATGTAAGTAGCACTATCAGTTAGGAACTGAATGACACTACTGATGTAAGTAGCACTATCAGTTAGGAACTGAATGACACTACTGATGTAAGTAGCACTATCAGTTAGGAACTGAATGACACTACTGATGTAAGTAGCACTATCAGTTAGGAACTGAATGACACTACTGATGTAAGTAGCACTATCAGTTAGGAACTGAATGACACTACTGATGTAAGTAGCACTATCAGTTAGGAACTGAATGACACTACTGATGTAAGTAGCACTATCAGTTAGGAACTGAATGACACTACTGATGTAAGTAGCACTATCAGTTAGGAACTGAATGGTGCTGATTGATCAGACGGATCCAATGAACCATGCAATCAGCCTACCTGACTCTTCTGGGTCACCCGGCCGCAGACGGTCCACTTGTTCTGATACGGGTTCAGCGAGGAGATCGGACGAACCCGACTGGTGTCAATGCCGCTGCCAGCCGACTGGTCGCTGCTGCCTCCACCGAAGGACCTTCCAGAGTGCGGCGGCGTCTGCGATATGAAGTTAGCGCCACTGCTGAAGCCACTGTGTGTCGGGCGCGGCGGAGTCTCCTGGAGGGTGGTGAACCCGGGCGGTCGGTTGCTGTCGGCGAGAGGCTTCTGCGTTGAGGCCTCTGGCTCTATCAGAGACTGGTCAGGCTCGGACCCCATGCCCAGGATTTCAAGCGATATGCCAATCAGGATCTGCTTGTCCGCCTTGGTCTTATTAATAACGTACTTAGTCAGCCTCAGAACTGTGCCAGGCAATAACTCGCCATTTTCAATCAGGTAGTTGAGCTGGGTGCCCAGCAACATGTAAGAGTGCTGCTCAACTCCGTCAGTTACAAACAGACGGTAGCGGTCCTGCCCGCCGCCAGGAACCTTGCGGTGGCCGAGGACCTTCAGTACTGGGTTCTGGTAGTCCTCGCCATTACTGAGAGCCCGCACGGAGCCGCGGCTGAGCATGCTGTCTAGGTCAGACATCAGTGCTTTGTTGACTGTAAGTGTTGGGTCAGCTTTAGCTGGTTATATCACTTGTTGTTCCGCCATAGCCTCAGATATGGCTATAAGAAGTTACAGATATGGAGACTTTAGGCAAAACATATGGATATGGTTAGGCCTATGCTATGGGAATACATTTTCTATACCTAGTTCTTGTATTGAGCGATTATTAGTCGCTAAATAACTGAGACTTAAATTAAGACTTAAAAGACAATTGGCACCCTCGATTGCATGGGTGGGCATACAGCAGTAGGCCTAGTTTAAATGAATGAATATTGAAAATTTCAAAGCTTTTGTGAGGGGGGGGGGGCTTTTAAGTCCCTTGGGTTGGAGACTTAAACAATAGGGATTTTTGCTATTATATACACATCGTGTGATTGGAATGGTAGGGGGCTAGGGGCTAAAGTTAAGATGAATACTTATTCCCGGGTAGCATTTTGACGTCAATTTGCGGTTGCGTTGACGTCGCAAAAATTACCTTCGCAAATCTATTCACCCCAGCCCGTCTTCGTTGATATTGTAGTTTATTTTTGCATAATTAGATGCCAGAGTCAATATGCATTTATAGTCATCATTTTGCTAGCTCAATATACCTGTAAAATAGCAAAGAAGTAACGTAAAATATTCGTTGAAAGTAGGTTGAAAAATCAACGTCAAACTTTAGTCATTATGGAACCCAAAATTTGACGTTTCTATGCTGCATTACTATATAATAACGTAGATTGAATGATTTTTATAACACTGAAAAAAGTAAGGGAAAAAGTAAGGCTCGTTTTTTTACCGTTTTATTTTGTTAATACATATTTTTAAACTCGTACATATTTGAATATTTTGCTGCATGATAAAATCGCTTTATAGATCATAAGTGGCGTTGCTTTTTTATTTAGTTAGTGTTACCTGCTATATGAAACTTCACTTTCACGATGATATCAAACGTCATCTTTCTCCTGGTTGAATATTATTCGAAATATTTTCAGCTGCCATAAAACATACCAATAGATTTTTTGGTATAGAATGACTTATTAAAGCAATACCAAATCATGGCTGATTTAGCTACTAATACAAACTGCTAAATTGGCTGGCTAATAAGATAGTTGCTCATTTTAATTCTACTACTTTCTCTCTCCCCATTTCCTATCTGTACTGCTGTTTATATTGGAAATATACAGTAATAATAGCCTTGCCTACCACAAGTATTGCATTAATTATAACTACTAGAGTTAAACATAATTCCTATCAAAATAATAATTGTCTGGAAATCAAATTCCTACATACATGCAGTTTGCAAAGAACTGCTTGATTTTCGAATCAGTCTTACTCTCAGCCTAATCATATATAATCATCGGACCTTAGATATCATATCCAAGATCCAATTTCAAATTTTTATTTGGAAGGTGCAGTTGTTCTAGCATTTTTATCATACAAAAAATCTTGGCATATTTGATTTGAAATTAATATTTCTTGTTTCTTAGTTTTACTAATCAGCCATTTAATGACATTATATTTATTATGCATGTTAAGTTCATGTTAGGCCTAGCATTTAAAATATACTTTAGTTTCCTAGTTAGCTTATTAAAATCTTTAGTAGGCCCTAATTTCTCATTGTAGCACTCTTAGAGTTACAATTTCCTTAACAAACTTATGCTTAGCTATATTCTATATTAAAACATATATTTATTAATGTTTTGCCCCATTAAGTAGCCTATAGTTTGTTAATCATATTTAGACATTTATACATTATTGTAGCATTGCTAGGGCACTATTGTTTAATTTGTGGTTGAGCAGATTTTTTAGTTGAATAGAAAGTCTGAACAAAAGTAAAAAGATTTATAGGATTATGTATAGAAATCCTAAGACTAAGAGTAAGGCTAAAGACTTCTGTATAATATAGTTTTGTATATTGCAATTTATGGATGTATAAAATATAACTTTACCAATGCATAAGTCAAAATCTTTTTATAACCAAATATACTTTTTTTGCCTATTTCAGATGGCCACCTGGGTGAAGAGGACAGGAGAGATTGCTACTATATGCCATCAATGATACTAATTCCAACTCCTAGATGAGGAGGAGAAAATTCATTCCTATGATGACATCATCCCTGCTTATTGGAACAGGTTGTCATGAAGGGATGTCAGCTAGTCAATTTGAGGAAGGAGTTAAGGAAGAGGATAACAATTCACCATTTGATTCAGTCTCCTCCAATTCAGAGACTGAGGACTATCAAGAATTTGATGTTGATCTTCTGAGTGAAAGACTGGGCAATATGCAACTACTCTCTATTTATTTATTCTACAGTTCTGTTGTTTGCTGCTTTCATCCTTATATTTGTTTCAATGACACTGTTTTCAACATTCTATTCTGTTTTGTCAGTACTGTCGTTTTTGGCACTATTGTAAATTTTTCAACTTTAAAAATTTAATTTATTACCATCTTTTTCATAAATTTTCATATGCAAGCATCAACTTAATTTGTGTTAAAATAACAATTTACGAAGAAAAGTAACATCCTATATATAACTTCTAAATCCAATGTCTACAATATGTATGTATACAAGAGAAGATGAATATAAGGCTTTGTCCGCATGTATTTTTGTTTAATATTTTCTGGTAAAAATGTAACTATTAGCCAGGGGCGTAGCCAAGTGGGGTCATTGGGGTCATGAACCCCCCCCCCAGCCGGCTGATCCAGGCCAAATACAGGCAGCAACCCCCCTCCCCCGTCGCAGAGGCCTAGCACCCCGCCCCTGGTTGCCGCTGTGACTGTGACCCCCGGAAGGAAATTCCTAGCTACGCCACTGCAATTAGCTTCTAGAAATAAGATGGGTACATGTACTGCCTACACACATTCAAAGAAAGTTGACTTCAGAATGCAAAGATAACCATCAATCATAAAGCCAGTAACATTTGTTTTCTTAAAAGACATCTTACCAGTCATTTCGTGCATTTAAAAGCCATTAAATCTATTAAATAAAGACGGTAAAATTTCGGTACATTTTGACGTCAAAACAACGTCACAGATCCAGGTCAAAATGACGTAAAAAACATCGACAGAATTGACGTCATTTCGACGTTACACTTTGACCTATTTTCAACGTCATTTTGATGTCGCGCAACGTCACTTTGCTACCCGGGATTAATGAGTGATTGGTAAACATACATGCGCAACTTTGGGAATCACCCAGCTGTTTCTATTGGCAACACACACATGTAAGTCGCTATTGGCTGAGAGCAGTCACATGACTACTATTCTGTCCAATAGCGACTTACATGTGTGTGTTGCCAATAGAAACGGACGAGTAAATCCCAAGGTTGCGCCCAAGCATGTTGGTAAAACTTGACATCATTGATCATTCTATACTTTACAGTGGCAGATTTAGGGGGGAGGCACACAGAGTGCATGTCTACCTATTGAGTATTTGAAATTTTTTAAATGGAAAAGACATATTATTGTATATATACATATATATGATATTATATACACATGTACCTTAGTAATCTGCACCCCTCTATTTAAAATTTTCTGGATCTATACCTAATACTTTATTACTAGGCCTATATTGCATTGAATATTAGAAAAAATTCATATATAGATATATGAAATTCTTGTCTATTTTTTATAAAAATTTTGAAATTTTTGAAATTCTGTGAAATTCTTTGAAATATCTTCAGAATAGGTGGCAATGCCTCCTTGTTATATCCAAATAGGCCTACTTGGAACCACTTGTAGAGAAATTAAATTTATGGGAAATTATAGAAAATTATAAATAATTCTTGTAGAGAACTAAATAATAAAATTATAGGGAATTAAAACTTGTGGGAAATTAAAAATAAAATAAAATAAAACTGTTGGGATATATCATTATTTTATTTTCTTACAAGTGGTTTCAAATATCCCTTGTAGTCCCAAGGGATATATATATATATCATTATTTTCCCTATTGGAATAAGTTTCAAAAACCCGCGGATGTGCAACACGGGTGCCAAAATTGTGCCCTCAAAAGCGCGACGGGACACCAAATTTTGTGGACTGGGGGGGGTGGCAATGCGCAACGCAACACCAATCTCTGTTGACCGAATGACTGGGGGGGAGGACGCCACAGCAGCCACGTTGCAATTGACAATTCCCATTCTGCCATTCACTCCCGACACCGAGACCATGGGGCGAGGGATGAGAGTATTCCTTTCAATTTTGCAGAAAAAGAAAAGAAATTTAAAAGCAAGAAACAGTAAAACAACAAAGGTACAACACTTAGAAAAACAGCGCACACATTGTAACTAACAAGTAACACATTTCTAAAAATTATATTTGAAGTATTAGTTACTTTACCATCAAAATAAAAAAGAACAATTCAAGAACTAGTTATTATCAAACATGTTTGAAACATTTAAATACTGAGAAACAACCGTGAACATATTACAATGAAACACAGTTTGCAAGGTTTTGGCTACAGGTCCAGGCTGCGACGCAATGCATGACGACACCAGGTTTCCAGTGTCGCGCGACGTGACACCAGGAGAATCCAAAAAAGCGACGGATGGTTGTCCGCGTTTTGTCAACTTATTCCAATAGGGATTATTTTATTTCCCTACAAATGGTTCCAAGTATTTATATGTATCAAGGAGGCATTGCCACCTATTTTATTAACCCTTGGCAAATTATATATATTTAGTTTTTTCAGATGATAAGAAACAATATTATTTTTTATAAGAAAATGCTTATTAAAGTTATGATATGCGTAAAGTTAGGGGTTTTATTTTTAAAATTAAACAAAAACTAGAAGGGTATGTTCTAGTATTAGGCCCTATATTATTAATTAGGAAGTAGAATTCAATACTCTTAGCCAAATAGCTTTTCATCAATTTATCAATAGATTTTTTATCAATTACTTTTATCTCATGCAATAAATACTTAGTTAGCTATCAAAATTTATCATTACTTACAAATAAAAATCAAGGACTACTTAAGAACACAGGACGTTACACTTGCAAATATTGGCAGAATTCTAAAAGGCCACTTTGAATGCATGTGTCTATGGTTTTAGTGGCCTTTTTGCTTAGTAATTCGCATTGCAGCGTAGCATGATACTCATAACCCATAAGTCTACATTAGAGCACCAAGCAGACAAGATCGCAAACAGCTCACTTTATTGTGTTCTCTGGATCTTTTATTTCTTTCTTCAAATTAAATTATCAATTGAGTTATACAAGATGCCAATGAAGTGTTGCGTTCCAGGCTACACAAGCAACTACAAAAGTGGTAAAAGGTGCACCATATATACTTTTCTGAAACAAGAGGCTGAAATTGACTCCTGGATGAAGGCTTTGTGGTTATGTCTCGTACAAGGAAAATTTGTCCGGGAAAAGCACCGAGGCATATGCTACAGACAACAGCTGTGAGTTCACAAAGTTGGTGTCTCGCGGAAAATTGAGTCATCTGCCAGAATGGCTTGTTGTGTATGCTAGTTTCTGCTACGTCTTCTTTCTTGGCTCCGGACAGCGTTGCGTTAACAGTTCAGTTAATGTGTTTCTGAGAATTTTCGACTCTTTTTGGATATTGCACTTGTGTTGTAGGGCTCCGTCTCTCTATACAATTTCAACCGCTGACACCAAAGTTGTCGTAGGGGTAACTTCTGTCCTTACAAATGATTTCACCGCTGTCAATAAGTTGTACTAGAGGTTTTGCTTCCTTCTTAATAAATCCCACCGCTGCCACCAAGTTGTTACAGGCCTTTTGGCTCTCTATAAGAATTTCACCGTTATGCCACCAAAGTTGTACTAGGTGTGTTTCCTGTGCACTGAGAATCCTACTAAATGCCACCAAAGTTGTAACAGGGGTGATTCTTTCTTCTTAATAATAATTTCATACTATCACCAAAAAGCTATCACAGGGCTAATTTACTAATCTCTTAAGTGTTCTTCTTAGGTTGGTAGCTGCCACCAGGATTATCCTATTAATAAATTATGAGTTTATCAATCTTAGAATAATCCAAGAAATGTTTCTTAGAATAGGTCTGAGTATTTAGTCTGAGTATTTAGTCTGAGTATTTAGTCTGAGTATTATTCTTAGAAAAAATGTTAGCCCTGAAAGATTTTACTCTTCTGATTATTCTGGTAGCGTTCTATTTAATAATGGCCTGAGTGGTATTTTGTCTTACTGGTATATGTATTTCATGTACTTTGCAAGTCCTTGGGCGTTACCGAGATCAGAGGGTCACAGCCTCCGTTATTCTTACACGTATTACTTCAGATCTACTTCGCAACTTCTTACTACTCAACACTTTCCTTCTCAGTAGTATATACGGTACACACTTCTGTCTACTTCACTCTTACTTCTTAAAAGGAATTAACACAGAAAACACTTCTTCAATTCTTATTTTCTTGGAACTCTTACTATTAGCTATCAACTGTTTTATTATTGAACCGCGATGCGCAAGGTTGGTCTCTCCTCTACCAAAAACGCTTCTATTTATACTAAAATTTGCTACAGTTTTAAACAAAAATTCGTTAGTGCAAAATATTATAGAAAATACGAGTATTAAAACAAAAATATGTTTCTTAGTTTTGGCGTGAATTCAAATTGACTAAATGGTGACTATTTTATAAAGAAATCGGGAGGGGCCCTGCACACTTGGCAACGAGCTACTTATAAGAATATCTTGCCAGTTTGCAAATTCCTTTTACAAGGGTTTAGTAAGAAAGGAATCTGAAACTGAGAGACATCAAAGTGGTGTTGGTGCAAGACAGTTACGAAAATTAAACTCTGATTAACTTTGTGACGAATTTATTACTATTTTCACTGTCATCTTTGCTACCATCGTGTTGCTACTACATTTTAAACAAGTCCTAGAATCGAGAAATGAGCGAATAAGTATTATTATTGTTGACCAAGTGTAGTTCCTATCATTCAATATTGTCATTCTTGTTATTTTTGGGTATTTCTTCATTTTTTGTTAAACTTCTACACCCTGTTCATGATCACCTTTTGGAGAAAATATAAATATTTTGTCAGTATATATGCATATAAAAAGCTTTATTCACTAGGCTTTAATTTCTATTCATGTATTATACACATTGCTTCAAATAGCAAAAAGGCCACTAAAACCATAGTCATAGACACATGCATTCAAAGCGGTCTTTTAGAATTCTGCCAATATTTGCAAGTGTAACGTCCTGTGTTCTTAAGTAGTCCTTGATAAAAATATACTACAATTATTGCTTACAATAAAATTTGTTCAATTGTCAATGATTTCAAAAAATCATGTATGCGCAACTGCTGCAGTGCTGGCAAACTTAACCAATCTGGCCACCATAAATTGTAGTAGACCTAAGACCAGAGATTAGTTGCAAACAAAAATTCTCATCTAAAAAGAATATATAAGTATGTGCAGTACTAATTAGATGACGAGGCATTTAGCCTTAATAAAACAGTTATAATTAGGCCTATTCCCATCATTTACCTAGTTATATATACACATAAGTAACTTAGGCCTAATTCTTTAGTCTTTTGCACATGAGTATCCAAGCCACTTATTCCAATAGGGCTATGCAGGAATAGCCTTTTGAAATATCCTTGTAGGGCCTATGGCATATGCAGATTTTGGTAATTCTATTCCAATAAGACTATAGAATGTAAATTTTGTTGCAAAGGCTTTGCCTTTGCTTTGGCTATGCTACTATTCTAGTTATATTAAATTTAATCTTTTAAAGTGAATTTCAAAGAGTAGAACCTACAATTGACATAAGATTGCCCTAGAGAACTCCTTTAGTTATTGCTAGATTTAAGAATATGTGCTAGTTTCATCAATTTTCAAGAGAAAGCAGCTATCTTGCTCTTTGCCTTGCAGAATTGTTCATTAAATTCATTGTAGGCCTACGAATATTTTTTTAGCTAGGCCTGTTGTGTTAGCCTAGGCCTATTGATGAAACTTTCTAAAAATGAATATTTTCATTAGGCCAACATTTTAGAAGTTTAAAATTAGCAATAACTTTTATTGCAACTTCTGGGTTTTTTGGATTTTTCTGAAATTTAATGACTAGGCCTATTAACAATTATGCAATTTTGAATTTATGTGCTGATGTCACTGGCAAAAAATGTTTCTATGGCCAAAATTAGTTACAAACTCTGGGGCTTTAAGGAGATAGGCGCTACTAAGCTGCAAATACTGTGAATCAGTGAATAAAGTGCTTTCCAGTTAAAAATGGCTAGTGGACAACCTTTTGTGGCTTCTGCCCCAATGGCCCAACATAGATTGTGTCACTTCAAGAGGTTTGTCCAGCCTTTGAACTAACAAATATGGACACTTCTAAAATGTTGGCATAATGAAAATACTCATTTTTGGAAAGTTTCATGTCAATAGCTAAAAAAATGTGCATACAGTAAATTTAATGAATGTTTCATCATGATAGCGAAGAAAGCATACATGCGATGCATGTAATACATGTTTTCTATTAATTTCATTGTCTTTCCATTGAATTTTTGAATAGCCATTATATTATGCCGCATTGTTGGCTCCCAACTGAAATTCAAAAGCCTTTTTAATAGTCAACAAATCCTATGTGTATAGGTTCTTTGTTACTAGAAGGAAGGAAGCCATATAATTTATAATGAGTTGTAAAGTTAAAACATTGATCGATAGTGCTATGATTAGGTTAGAGCCATACTGGTATTTTGAGATAAGGTTGTTTCCATATGCGAACTTAACTTTTCGATTATGAATCGCCATTGCCTATTGCCTATTTAGTATTTGTTGCGTGCTCGATAAATTCAAATAATTATATTAAACTTTACTATAAATTAAATTTTCGCCAAAGAGAGGCACTGCTAAACAACTATTAAGTGCAATAAAATACCTTTGTCTAAACAAAGTCAAAAAAGAATTTGCGTCTAAACTCTGCATTTTCATGGTGTTTATTTTGCTAAGACGGTATTACATGCGTATTGGTCATTTCTTCTGAACATTTACATTTCGTCCGGGTGTGAAGTAAAAGTGAAAGCCGAGACTTAATTTGTCCGGTGCTTTTTCTACTTGCTACTTAAAGTAGCGTTAAGACAATCTACCGAAGATAAAGTTCAGCTATTAGCGTGCAAAATGTGCACATGATGACGTACATTTGGGGCCTATAAATTTGTCGTGATTTCAAAGCGAGAAAAAGTGCAACACTAATCGAAACGACTTTACATGTACATGTATAATAATTTTATGAATATTCGTATGTCGGATTTCGTTTACCTCCGGGAGGTATATAGTACATTTACGCCGGCAACACTTTCACATCACATACTGTATAACCAAGGACTACTGGACTAGAAGGGACGCAATAAAACTTGCAAATTAATGGTGCAAAATAGTTGAAGGCCGATTATTTAAATTCTAGCTGTATCTCCAAATCGATTTGCATGTAGAAGGTGTGACATTGTCAATTTTAGCAGCCCCGTCAAGGGCCGTTTTAACATACGGTACCAATCTGTAATATTGTTAATTTAATGGTCCCGTACTCTCACGTCTGCTTAAAGTAGTGGCTAAAGAATTTTAAATAACTTGCGTACGTTTGTAAGCCTCAGTACAGTAGGCAATCGATAATTCCTGTTTTTCTCGCCGGCCAATAGAAAAGCCGCGCATAAATTATGTTAGCCTAGCCTGAAATTAAGTTCTCCGCGCGCACCCACCCCAGCCCGCTTTTTATCAGTCCTGTCTGGCTGGGGCGCTCGGGGTCTCCTGCCTTCTCGCTTCCCCCTTTCTCTACTGGCCTCTTGCTCCTTGCTTGTTTACTCGTTAGCCAGCCTTAGGCTCCTTGGACTCTTGCCACTCCGGCACTCCATGTTTGCTTGCCTTCTCTCCGCCTCACTCCGCCACGGTTCTAAACCACGCCTCTGCCAAGCCTCAGTCACGCCACTCTACTGTCTGTTCGAGCTCTCGCTGCGAGCACCGCCGCCACACGTTCACTGTCACCACGCTGTTTACCATTGCCTCAGGCTCCTCGACTCGTTCTTTCGCCTACCAGAATTTATCTATCTTATTGTTGAGCAACCGCCAGTGCACTCCTTCCGGATTCAGCAATTACTCTGCCCTATCGCTTGGCCGCCCAGGCAGAACTGATAATAGCAAGCTTAACTATCCTCTTATATTGTTACAATAAACAAGACTGCGGCCATTGCCCGCATCAGTTGTACCATCTCATCAAGTGCTACCGCTACAAATTGTGCCTCGATCTGCCGTGTTGTCTCGTTAATCATTTTCGAGTCTGCCAAATAAATCGTCACAGAAGGTTACTTTTTTCGTTAGATTGTTCAGAAATTTGTCCCCTATCGAGTAAGTCATTTAGTTTCCCGGTGGGAAAACTCGTAGCGGCCCTCTGGCGGCCCGTGCGAGATTTGACGCTATCGTGGCGACAAGAGGAGAAACATAAATCCGTGTAAAATTCGGAATAGAAAGGATTGCCTGAGTCTCGTTAACTATTTATTTATGATGTTAGACGCGCAGAGTGTGAATTGGGATCAAATTTTTTTGAGCGGCATGCTAGCTACTCATCGCTTGGAGAATGGCGTACTGGCTACAGTCGTAGTAGTGCCGCTGCGGTAAAATAAAACAAAATATGAATGAATAAATATGTTAATGAATCTCTACCTTTCATGATTACCCCTTCCCACCATCTCTCTCACATTATCAGTCGTGCAAGTCTTTGGAGAAGTGATACACTTGATTTTTTCTTGCTTTTTAAATTATTGTCGGATATATTGGTCTGAGCAGTCACATATTCATTCATTTTCAAACTCATTTTTCCTCTCTGCCAAAGCTCACCTACTTTTTGCGGCTCTATGCTTTCTATGTTTTTAGACAGTTTAAAGATAAGAAGAGTGAAATGGATAAGCATGGTTTCTACTACTATTGTGATTGCCTCATTCCCAAAATTGCTATCTTATCGGTTGTTTGTAACATAAGTTAAGAAAGAAGTGTGTTGTCCTGGTTAGTGGTTAGTGGTTCAGCTGTGTCTATGACTATGTGGTATATGGCCTGCTGTGAAGAATGAAGTTAGGCATAGAATAACCTATCCTAAAGCTAGACTAGAGTACATTAGCAAGCTAGGCCTATATACTACATAGGCTTGAAGATTGTCCTTTTATCTCTGAATGAGCAGTTAAAAATTTAGCTGTTTGACTTTGATAAATGAATTTGCCATTCACTAATATGTAATGAGTAGACTATGATTGCCTTACACATCTCAATTGCTTGGACCTGTTTTTTGCTTAGTTGAGGGCCAGCCTAGTTAAGATCTGTCTAAACTAGCAATATTTGTGCCATTTGCTATCTTGGCCTATTTAAATGATATATATTTTTTGATGTGCTAAAATAGATTTTGTGGCTCAAATGGCTACTGGCTTTGTGGCTGTATTTTTTGTTGCTAAGCTATGTCAAAAACTTCTGTCCAAACCTAGCTGCAGTGTTGCCACTATTGACATTCTTTATTATAAGCTTTGTCTAAGCGTAGTAAGCCAAGTAAGTTATACTTTTCTATATTAGGCTTAGCCACTAGTTATATATATAATGCTAGGCCCTAACCTGCTATTTTTCACTTTTTGTAAATGACAGCAAGGGGTTGTAGTACAATATAGGGTAATTTATCATCAACCAAATGAGGAATCTTCAAACCAAATGGATAGATAGCATATTTCTTTTATTTACCATTGAATAGCTTGACCAAATTCTTTAAATTTGTATATTAAGACATTTTTGTATATGCTCATTGTAATTAATTTGAAATTGTGCAGAGATAAGCTATGGTGTGCTCATATTCTCTATTAATTAATGTACTGGTCAAAGATGGTATATTTTTCTTTTCATTAAAATTTTATATTTTTCAATGAAGGTTTTACTTTTTATATGATATAAGTAAGATATCAAAAAAAAGCTATAAAAAATTCCATAGGGTATATGCATCATTTATGCTATTGTAGTGCCATTTAACTGTTTATAGAAATCCTACTGCTTAGCCACCAAGTTGTACTAGGGGTGTTTGAATTATCTTAACTTATCTCACTATTGCCACCAAGTTGTTACAGGTTCTATTTACTGTTCTTGAGTTATTTTACTATATCCCACCACTGATACCAAGTTGTTGTAGGGTTTCTTAGAAATCTTAAAACAAATTTTATAATTTTTGAAGTTTATTTATAAGCTGGCCATTTAAACCAGTTAAATTTACTAGAAGTTAAGTTATAAGGTTAGAACTATGGGCTTTCACATAAGTACAGATTGCCCTGGTAGCGCACAGTGCCCAAGCAGCAAGACACTGTTTAGCTAAGGGGGATAAAGTCCTAAAAGTAGCATTTCCAATGGACCAAGGGTGCCCAGTGAATTCTAATTTCCTGTTTACGGATTTTCTTGTGTCACTCATGACCTGTCATTGGTTGTTCAGTTCGAACGAGCATCTGGGATATTCCCCTTTTTTGTATTGGCCAATTACGAAGTTTTCATAATATATTTTTCCTATTTAAATGGCTAAGTCCTATGATCTAGATAGATTGAATATTTCGATTTTTCACATAAATGGCTATAACTTTGTCTACTTACATTTGACCATCCAAAATAAGTGAAAGGAACATCATAAAACCTATTTCTAATAGATCCTATTATCAAAATTAAAATTAAAATAAAAAATTTGAAACATTGCTACTGATTGTCTAGTATAAACACTTGTTTTAAAGTATTTTTCCTCTTCCTATAGCCATTTAATTTTCTTTAACAGTCTGCTTTGTCACTTATCGTTTACTATGCCTTTTTAGCACAGTAAACAGTTTATTGATAATGTCCAGTCTTTATTTCTATATATTTTTAGAGCTCACTGTTGTAAACTAACCAAATACTCGTATTAATATGTCTTAAATGGAAACCTGTCAGCATTGTTTTAAGTAATATGTGTTACAATTATTTTAACCATACTATATGTCAGTGTTGGCAATGAATAAAAATATCTACATTTTGTATCAATTGATGCTTTCACTATGGCGTGAACCGCCATAAGCGACGTCTGCTAGAAAGCATGGCTAATGAAGAAGTTGCAGCAAGTAGTGCACAGCTACATGATGCTACTGAATCTGCTGAACAAGTTGAAGTTCAATTTAGTCATGTCTGCAGTTGACAATCGATTGCGCTTCATCGGCCAGTTGGAGGACGTAACAAAACAGGCCGCACTGCAATCTTTCCCAAAGAGCAACGAGCGGGAGATTGAGCAAGCTATAGCGGCAGCTTTGAAGAACGCGGCTGACAGGATGGGTGGCAGACAGCGCCGGATGAAAAGCAAGAACAATGAGCCGGAGTGAGCGCTGCTTTTGTGACTTGTGAGTTGCAAGCAATTAACTAACAATGAGCAATCAGCCCACGTCCTCCTTCAGACGGGGGGCTTCTTATCTCCTTATCTTCCTTCTCACCCACTTAGTCCTCTTCATCTTCATGATTCGATCCATTTATTCTCAATCCTCTGCTCCCACTGATACTCCTCTATCCCACCTCTTCATCTCTCTCCCCTCTTCCCCGCTTTCTCCTTATCCTCTTCTTTTTTCTCTTCTCTCGTCCTCTTTCTTTTTTGTCCTCAGTCTTCGTATTTGCTTTAATTTTGTCCTGCTCTGTATTTGTCTTTGCTTTTTGTCTTGCTTTTAATATTGAACCAAATATATACTGTATATATATTGACTGTTGACTGTCACTGGTCAACAATCACAAACTTTTTATGTAGAAAATGCGACAAAATATACTTATACCTTATTCTATCATCCTATTAACAAGCAAAGAACTTAATGAGCATGAAATAATAGCACACTCTTCTTAAAATCATTTTACTCCGATGCTGCCGTCTGATAAATGTTGCCGTTCCTGCGTATTTTGCTGGTGGCAACCAGCAAGTGGCAACTATGCCTCTAGAAAATCAGCAGTACTGCTGGAAAAGTAGCGGGCATCTCACTGTAAATCAAGTAGTAGTACTGTACTGCAGTAGTAGTAGCGCCAGCGCTGCCGGTAAAGCGGCGGCAAAGTGGCGGCATGCCGCTAGCATATCAGCACTTCTGGCGGCAGCGCTGGCGGACCGCCAGCTTTTTTCCCACCGGGTTAGCTCCCACTATAGATTTAGATGCAAGAAAATCCTATACAATGTAGAATACCCGGCCTATATTTTGGGGCGTTTGAATCTTCAAGCAACAATTAATTAGTAGCTAACCAAAAGTCTGGTGCAATTTTTTTGTGAATTTACGCTCGTTGTAAAAGCTAATAACTGTAATAACCTAACAATACGACTAAACCACAACATAGCTGAGTGTTTATGGTTACATATACCGCAATTGTTTGGAAGAAATAAGAAACAAATGACTGCAAATATCAAACAATCATGTTAAAAATCATCGAATAATTTTTCTTGGTAGCTAAATGTATACGACAACAAGAATCGGCCTTACACTTTTTTTACATAAATCGAGAGTGTAACGTCCTTATAACGAAGTGTTCATACATGTAGTGGTCCTTGCACATAACCTGTAGGATGTAAACAGCTAACGGCCCTTAATTTGACATGAGGCCCTGAGGCAAACATGTACACACCTCAACTGAGAAGTGCATAGACTTCAGGTATCCATATGCTTAAGTCGGCAGACGACCGCGGCCGGGGCGGTGTCGGCGTACTGATCCGACCGCGCCTTCGGCAGAGCGTGCACTGCGCTTCGTTGTCGACGCGACTGATGCGGGTCGACCTGTGCCTGCACGCCCGCTGCATCCGGCTTTTCTGCGCGTATGCACCCACAGCTGCTCACCCCGAGGAGGCGATCGTGCCTTCTTCGACTTCCTGGCTGGGCAGCTGGAAGAGGTGCCAAACCGCGACACGCTGGCGGTGCTCGGAGACCTGAACGCAGTTCCACGGGGGTCCGAGCGCTCGCCCTTTGTCGCGGGACGCGAGAACGCCAACACCGATGCACTGGAGGACCTGCTTGACAGGCTGGACCTGGTGTCCGCAAACACCCAGTTCCCTGCCCGCCTGGTTACCTTTGCGTGCTGCTAGAGAAGGCGACAAAACGCACGCGGGCGGAACGCCACGAGGAGACTGGCGCAATTCGATCATGCGCTGGTTCGCACTCGCGAGCGCCGCCGCGTCACCAACTGCGACACCATGGCTTCGCTGGCTCTCCGGTCAGACCATCAACTTCTGCTCTGCGACTTGCGGCTCCAAGACCAGCTCTATCGACAGATAAAGCACTGGCTCTGTCGAACACCCGCGTGAAGCGTCAATCGCGGGCGCCTTCGTCGGCGCGCTTGGAGAGCAGCGCGAGGCGGAGTATTCCGACATCAGCACCGCAGTTAGAGTTAGAGCCTCTGCGGAGCAGACGGTCCCGCAGATGCGGCCAGCAAAAAAATCGCGGCCTGTCTGGCAGAGCGACCCGACCATCAGGCAGGCGCGGCTCAACATCGAGCAACTCCGCAGAAACCGTCCCACGGGCGACGCTGCAGACGCGTTTGAGCACCTTCTAGACGAGCGGCAGCAGGCCGCTGTCGACGACGCCATTAGGTCCATTACTGCAGCCGGCCCCGACGTGAAGAGCCGCGCAGTGTGGACGGCCGTCCGGACTCTGACGGGGCGCAGAAAGCGCGTGGCGCTGAACCTGGCCGGCGACACCCCAGAGGAGCGCAGGAATGAATTGCGCGACTTCTTCGCCGGCATCGTGAACGCGCCTGCGTCGCCGCTGCCCGCCAGCTTTGCGCTCCTACTGGACACGCTGCTCCCAGCTGAGGAGGACTTCTGCACCAGACCATTCACCACGGAGGACGTTGTGCTGTTCGCTCGGAAAACATCAGGCGGCAAGGCGCTCGGCCCTGACGGCTCCGCTGTGTGGCCTCTCAGGTCACAGGCGTCATAAACCGCGTGCTGGCCGGCGCTCCTGTGCCCTCCGAGTGGACCGTCGCGCACATTGTGCCGATCCTGAAGAAGGCAGGGACAACGTGGAAAGAAGACCACCACGGGATCTCGATGATGTCCTGCACAGCGTAGCTCTTTAACCGGCTGCTGCTCGATCGTCTGCAGCCGGTGCTGAACCCGTACCTGCAGAACGAATTCCGGCCGCAACGCGGTACAGTGACACAGATCTTCGCACTCCGCCGTGTCATCGAGGTCATCGCCGTGTCCCCTTCGTCCTTCGAGCCTACCGGGTCCCGCAGCAGCTAATCGACGCGATACTCGAGCTGCTGTGGTGACGGCGGACGGCCTGTCTAACCTGTTCGACACTTCGTCAGGAGTTCTGCAGGGCGACACACTAGCGCTCCTCTTCGTGCTGCTGCTTGACTGGGTGCTTCGGACCGCACTTCCCTCGGCTGACGACGGCTTCCTGCTGCGCAGACACATCGGTCGCAGTCACGGCGAAAAGCGCCTGAGTGTGCTTGGATACGCCGACAACCTCGCCCTCCTGTCCTCGTCCGTTGAAGGCGCCCAGCGCCAGATCGACAGGCTGGTCGAGATGGCATCGAGAGTCGGTCTGGTTGTCAACACGCTGAAGACCCAGGTGCTGACTGTGCCGGCCGACATCACAGCGGACATGACATGCCACGGTGCAGACGGGCAGACGACCAAGCTCGCACGCTGCCAGCGGTTCACCTACCTCGGCGGTCTGGTGTCCCACGTGGAGGAAGACCTCCGGCGGCGCAGAGGACTTGCCTGGGCTTCCTTCCGTTCGATCCGGGCCGTCATCCAGTCTAAAGCGCTGCCCGACCGCCAGAGGGCTCGGCTGTGGCAGGCGGTGGTCGAAACCGTCCTGCTATATAATGCTAAGACATGGACGCTGACGACTACGCTGGAGCGGCAGTTGGACTCGGTGTACTCAGGGCTGCTCCGTGCAGCCTTTCGAGCTGACGAGGGCGTCGGGACCGAGGCCCTGTACGATCGGGCCTAGCTGCAACGCCCGTCCACCATCCTGCGTCGGCGGCGACTTCAACTGGCGGGCTACGTGATCCTGGCCGAGGGCTACTGCGCCCAACCCGTTCAAGATGTCCTGCTGCTCACCTTGCAGGGCCCGTTCAGGCGGGGTCAGGCCCAAACCCGTCGATACGTGGACTGCCTGCTGTGCGACGCTGGGGCGCCCGACACTGCCAACGGGGCGGACTTCGTCCGCTCTCAGGCTCAGCGGCGTGCCCTCTGACGCAGCCTGCTCTAACTGCGGCCTTGCATGCGGGGCTGCGTAATTTGTTGTTGTTGTTGTTGTATGCTTAAGTGCTTGTATTTGGCCTTTATGGGCCGTACAATGAATCACACTAAGCCATCAGTAGGCCAATGTGGCAGGAACCCATATGTAACACGCGGGATTGAACTCAGGGACATTGGTACTCGAGAGAATTACACTTGTGGAAGCGCCTCATCCCTAGCGCTATAGTCTGCAACTTATTCCATTTATATGTAGTACATCAACTGATATTTCGGCGCATATATGCATTGGTACAGACACAATAGAAGTGACGTTTTTCAAGGTTATCAACTCCTTAATGTCATTGTACCTCGTATATCTATTTCTGCATTGGTTTAGATGATGTTCATATACGAGCGTATACTCACATGGAGCAGTAGCAGTTGGATTCCAGATCAAGAAAGGCACATTTTTACTTGGTCTTCAACTGGTTAACAGTGTGTTATCTCGTACATTTACTATGTCCCGCACTACAATAAGGTTAATATCGGTGGATTTATTATATTAGATTAGTCTTTGGTAATTTCAGTTCGGACGTCACGTCAAAAAATTAGCCTACTTTAGTCTGCTCGAATCGCACGTTGAGATACTTTGTGATCTCCTCACGCAGGTAGTACTGACGTCTATCTTGCTTGTCGGCCTTGTCAGGATGGTAGTGCGATAGGGCCACCATCAGGCGCTTTCTAAGCGGAAGATCCGCATCTGGCAGCTTGTTGTCTCCAATGGAGTACACCTTATAGATGTGCTCAAGAAAGTGTTCAATGCCGCGATCGTAATTGGTCTTGATGTCGGCCAGAGTACCGTCTGACTCCAGAACTTTGCGCAGCTCAGCGTCGTGACGCTTGGCCCCGCGCTCCTGAAGGATGCGCAGTCCCCGCTCCGCTGCGGCGAACCAGTTCTCAGAGCGACAGCCGATTTCGTGTTCACCTGTCAGGTGGCAAAGTATCAGCTGAATGCAGCGCTTGAAAAACTTTTCGGCTGAATTTTCAGCGTTGAAAACATTCAAGTAGAGACTGCCGATGTCGGAACAGATCTCCGCCTCTAGAACAATGTCTATGTCATCTTCCGAGATTAGGTTGAGGGCAGCCTGTGTTTCCAGAGAAAAATGTTTTTGGTTATGCTTTAGAACAATGAATTAGCTATGAGCGTATAAGACCTCAAATTCGATGTTAACCCTACCCTCAGGTGGTCCATGCCAAGCAGAGCTTCGTCCGTCATTTGCGTCGCGCTGTTCTCGCCCAGATTCTGACAGAATGCCTTGCCTCGCTACAGTTCAACCCTGCTGTGGAACACGGCCTCCTGGATGCGCTGATCTTCGCGCAGAGTCTCGAGCTCGCTGTGCAAACAATCAAAGGCATCGTCGGTTGCATTCCGACTAAGAACTCGTTCGGCCTCCTGTATGGGAAAAGGCATCTTAGCAATGTAGCTGTACGCAAGGCCGTAGTTGAGCTTCTTGTCCAGAGCAACCGACAGGTGCAATAGCCGATTGGCGTAGTCAATAAAGACACCGGCGACCACTTCAAGGTACTCAGTGTTGCTAAAGCTGTAGCGACCAATCACGTCGCACACGCGGGCAAGATTGTCCACCAGAGCCTGGTCAGTCTCAAGATTCAGTGTCAGACTGTACATGTCCAGCAGGTCTTCCGGGAACTGCTGGACGAATCGTTGGCGCCAGCGCTCGCCCTCGCTGCCAGCCGACTTCGTCCACAGAGTGGCCTGGCGCCACGCCTCCGAGAAGCAGGCCAGGCTGGAGTGCAGGTGGTCCCAGGCTCGACTCCGCTGCTGATTGGTCCACTCAGCCAGACAGAGCTCCTTGTGCGCCACGCCGGAGTTCTTTCTGCACAGGCCCCGATCCCTGGCTGACGTGGCCGTCTCCAGGCCGAGTTTGTAGCAGTCCAGAGCCGACCACAGGTGGCGCCGCTTGTCGGCAACGCGGCTAGAAGCTTTCGCGCTCTTGAAATGAGCGTTGCCACTCTGTCGGTGCTGCTCGCTGATGCTGCTTGCTTTGGACATGTCTCTGGGTATCCTAGGCTAGAGATTATAGGGCGCAGAAGTGTGTATTTTTAACATACGCTTGAATTCGCGTCTTTTTAAGCTTGTCAAGAATCCAGGAGATAAATTCCAGTTTGTATTTCCTGCACCATTTAATATCCAACTAAAAATGTACAGATGCCTTCCAGGGTTGAGCAGTGGCACAGGAAATTTTGATACCTTGTTTAGGCATTCTAATCGTTCTAACCATACTTAACTTTATCGACCAATTCTTATACTGTACTTTTTTAAATACATGACTGTACTGCTGAGTTCGCTTCGTTTTTTGTCAGGTATGCTCAAATGAGTTTGCTGTACTGCTTTTTGCGTACTGCAACTCGATGCCAATTATCAGCACACAAAGCGCGTCTCTCTAATAAGGCTTCTATTTTTAGACATGAATCTATCGGGGCATTAAGACTTTTTCTATTTCTCCATTGCCAAGAGAAGTGTCTGGATGGCGTGAATGGGTCTCACCAATTCACACTGGCTGTAAATTGAGTTTGGAAGAGTTCCCATAAGGTAATTGAAAACTATTTCGGCGAATAGGATATATTTTAGATTTTGTATATGGATTGGCAAATGTCATTTCGACAAAACAATTTGTTTTTTTACGGCAATTAAGCCCTGTCCTGATTACAAATGGTTTTATACATACTGTATATTGCTAAAAGAAAGTTAGCGGCACCAAGGCTTTTTTATTGGAAATGGAAAAGCTGAAATTTTTTCATCCTTCTTGACTTCGCGGATAGAACTGGAACCAGCAGTTGCTATGGCAAACTTAGCGTGACACGTTTATTTGCCATATCCTCTTTTTCTTTAGTCTTACTTCTCTTAATAACTAAAAAATAGAATGCCAAATAAATTCTAAGCCACCTGTGCATAGTAAAATAAATTTACACGTGCTGCTGTGTGCACTGCAGTAATTCTTTAGGCCACTATAAAAAGTTTTTCCAAACATCAAGCATTTCTCCGAAAGTGGTCAGCTTGCTTGAAGTCAACCCTCTCCAAATTTTAAAATGAAAGTCTTCTTAACTGATGCCCCCCCCTCTGCTATCTTCCAAAAGATGTGAAACGCAAAAGGCCTCAGAGCACAGACAGCAATTGTTGCCATTGACAGTTGGTATAATTCACTAGAAATAAATAATAGAAACGTAACGCAATTTAGACTTCAGGCTGAGAAAACCGCTCAAAAACTGAATTTCTACTATATTAAAAAGTGTCTAACTTGATAGCGATTTGATTTACTGCGCAAAATGGCATGCTAAAACAATAGTAAAGGGGTGCAGTCAGCTCAAGCTCCGAAGAGCAGTCCAGCCCCTTGGACCAAAAGGCCAAAGGATATCTTAAGGAGAGGTCTCAGAAAAGTGAAGCTGAGTGTAGATTACATGTATGTAGATTTTACAGGTTAAAGCCTTAAAAGCGATTTGCAATATAGTCGAGTGTTACATCCCGATCCAACGGTAACTTCTAGTTTGTCCTTGGGGTATATGTAATTACCTTCTGTCTTGTCAGCAAACACAGTATAAGTAATGGTTAATAGCTATTAAGGTTTCATAAACAGTCGTAGTGATATTGATTATAATTACTAGATCTAAAATTTATGGTATTCTAGATCTGAATAAATAAGTAAGTAATACATGAAATGTATATTGCATACATGTGCCTACTGAGTTAGTAGTAGAAGTACGAGTAGTCTTGATCATTTTATCCCGCAGTTCAGCTGCCTACTCTCGTTCAACCGCTGAGCCGGCCGGAGCCATGGCCTTGACCTCCTGGGCGTCCTGCATCAGGGCGCAGAGCGGACAGCACAGGTGCGCCAGCAGGTCGCTGACGAAGCGGCCGGGGATGCCCTGCTTCTCGCGGATCTTGCCGCGCACAATGGCGCCGAGGCAGGGCGACACGAACAGGTAGCCGATGCCGCAGAGCAGGCAGCTCTCCTGCACGGCCTCCGCGTTCTTGCCGAAGGTGTAGCAGGGAACCAGATAGGTGACGATGCACAGGCCTGCGACAGGGGAGGGTCAATAATTTCATTTGTTATAATAGCTGCATTCATTTTGACTTGGGCATCTTCCATAGTGGTTATAGAGCGTCGGACTCACGACTGAAAAGTCGGAGGTTCGATTCTTGATCCACTCGGAATTCAATTTGTGTCCTTGAGCAAGACACTTAGCTCTCCATTGCTTCAGTTCACCCAGTTGTAAACTTGGTAGCGGCATTAGCAGGGGTAATGCAATTAGTTAGAAATTGTTTCGTTGACATTACATGTACAAGTTTTGTACAGTAAGACAATACAAATTAAGAGAGCTAGCTTGGCATAAAATATTTATGAAATCCTTGATTTCACGAACAAAACTCTGCAAACGTCGATAACACAGGCAAGTCATTAGTAGAAACGGGACATTTTATTTGCTTCCGATTAAAACCTGCGATTTTTTTGTATTTGAAAAATATATCGTGTACTTATTTCGCTTTTATAATTTTTTGCGTAAAGCGAACCTAAATTTTTTTACCGAGAAACACAATTTTATTTAATTGGATGCTTAAAAAGATTTATGAAGTCGTTTTAGAGCTTTTTTATTTAAAACGTTAAACAGCAGCTTCTCCCGACGTATTTGTCAGTTCACTGCTTTTCAACCAGTTTCAACCAGCCATTTAAACAAAGTACAAGACTTGGATCTGAAGTGTTATTTGGTTTAGATTGATTTCTTCATTTTTTTAATTTTGAAAAAATCCCTTCCCTAGCTGGCTTTTTGCTTCAAAAGTCCAACAATTTTTCATTGTAAATGTTGTGTAGCCAAGGCTTAAAGTTTTCCAGTTGAGTTGAAAAGTAAAGTGCTAGGTGCGCACAGTTGCTTTATTTATATTTTTTTATTGAAGAAAAACTACATAATCGATATTTTAACTACTCTAGAAAAACTGCACGATCGATAAATTCAAGAGCTAGCGATATCACGTGATTAATAATACATTATACGGATAATTTATCAACTACTCTACTTAAAGTGGCAGTATAAGTAATAGACAATAATAATAATATAAGTAGCATTTACGTTATAGTAGAAATATTCGTAAAATATTCTCTATCATTAAGTTGGTCTGTCAGGTTACACGACACAACAGTAAATATAGACCATCCATATCGCTGCAATTGCCAAACCAACTAACAAACAGCTTGTTGATAACGTAGCTTATTTAAAATTAACCGGAAGCCGGAAATGAAGTATATTAGTCGGATCGCAGGTGCATAATTTATACCTTTTTGCGACCTAGTTTGCCAAAAAATTCAATCAATTTTGCCCAAGAAGAATGCTCATATATTCATAAGTTCAGGAGTGCATGTGTACGCACAGAGACATTTAGCCACTGAAATGAAGAAAGAGGTCAGTTGGTTGTCATGCAGTCATAGATGTCTACCAATTGGTAGACATACCACTACCAGCTCTAGACACGTTTGAATATTGGTTCACCCACGGAATGCACTTCTGCTGGGTGATGACATGCATTCATCAAGGCCTCTACCTCTCGTTTGAGCACTGGCATGCGATGCTGTTCCATCGTATAGCGTTCGCTGCTTGAGCCAAGCTTCAGTTGGATTGGACTTCACGTTGAATGGCTGTATCCTTCGTAAAAACCCACCACCACCACCCAGTTGTAAGGTCCACACTGGGCCATTTTTGCTCTTTTCATGTCTATTGTCTCTGGTGCTTAGTTTTTCTATGGGCAAACTATAGGTCGCAGTTTTGGCAAAATTCAATGTAGTTTTCGGACATATTATAGTCTATATGGCTCAAGCTGGGGTCGTAATGGACATCGGATATGGCCCTTGGGTACGAGTTTCCGCGGGCCGAATGATCGGTATAGCATGCTCTCCAGAAGTCGGAATTTTCTCGTATTGCGTTCTTGAGAGCATGCTAAATGCACTTGCGATACGGCAAATATACGAGCGTAAGTTCCTTACTGGCAATCAGGGGCGTCGCCACCGGGGGGGGACAGGAGGGACATGCCAATGCTTTGTCCCCCCACTCCACTTTTGTTGACCTGTGATGGAATCAATAACTTTGCTTCAGGGCGACAAAAAAGGTGCCTGCGGCGCTAAAATGAGTGCATGCGGCGCTAAAATGAGTGCCTGCGGCGCTAAAATGAGTGCCTGCGGCGCGAAAATGGTGCATGCGGCGCTAAAATGAGGGCCTACTACAGCGCTAAAATGAGTGCCTGCGGCGCTAAAATGAGTGCCTGTGGCGCTAAATTAATCGCTGACAAATACGATTCTGAAAATAATGTACATGTAGTCATGTACATGTAGAAGTCTTGTCCCCCCACCATAAAATCCATGGTGGCGCCCCTGCTATGGCAATACACGCATCGAGCAAGATGTACGAAATCTCCCAATACTGCTGGGTTGCTTCAGCAAGATTACACTCTGAAACGTTTAAAAAGAACATGCCAGCCTTACCGAAATCGTCAAGCAGCCGCACAATCCATGCTTGAACTGGTTGGACATTTCCTCAGGTATAAACCGCAGTTGAAGTGCCAAATACCTTCAAAAGATGCTCACTGTAGGATGTGCCTGGATCGCATTAAGAAACGCCCGTGAGCGCCAGTCTGCAGACTATAAATATTCAGCAAAGTGTGGAGGAGAAATAGGGGGAAGCTGATGAAAGCTGCAGGGCACAGGGTTAGACCAAGGCCGGTGGGTTGGTCGAAAGCTGGCGTTAAAAGTTATTATTGATCGGCAACCAGCAACTCTCTCCCAACACGACCAAGCACCGATCATCCCTACCGTGCGTAGTTAAGGATCGGACCATGCATCCGAACGGCGAAGCTTCAACTTCTTCAAGGTCGTTGCGTTCTGCCATCGCTGCGCATGCGCAGTTAATACATGAATATTACCATACACCAGCATTATCGCTGTACGCGAAGGTGGGAAAGAAATCATTGCCAGGTGTTAACCCCCAGCTGCACAGGCGCCTCTCTGCTGTCTATCATATCATTTGCCTGCAGTTATTTTTCTTCTTTCGCACCATGTTAGCTTTTGCTGCCCTAGCTTGCTCTGCAGATTTTTATGCTGCGAGTAAAAGATTGTGTTTAACCATCTTGAAGTCAGATACTTCCAAATATTTTTAATCTCTCCGATGCAATTCACAATGTGTTTGCAGCGTTGAGTAAAATTAGGATTAGTTTAT
>NIVC01000670.1:247500-290314 GCA_002269645.1 Macrostomum lignano
GCACTTGTGAAGGAGTAGACAGATAAGTGACAGACTTTTGACAGTGGTCTCGTCAGAATCCCTATGCAGAGTCAGGGTGAACATGGCCCGCATATCGCTAGCCAGCTGCATTACAAATTTATCACCCCAAAGCTTGTCAGCCTCATCGGTAGAATTCTTCAGCCAATAAGTGGCATTCAACCAAGAGTCTGCGTAGCCTTGCAGACAGTAGCGAAAGTGGCTCCAGGCCCTGGTGTAGTGCGCCTCGCTCCATTCCAGGATGCACAGGTCTTTGTGCGCTACGGCGCTGTTCTTTAAACACAAGCTGCGATCCTTGGGTACTCTAGCGGCGGTTAAACCGGCTTTGTAAAAATCCAACGCAGTCCACAACTTCTTGCGCTTGTGCTCCGGTCTGGACAGGCGTTTTGAAATAAAAAACAACCCGTTGCCTTCTTTGCGAAGGCGCTCGCTTTCCAAATCGCAAGTTGACATCATTTTTCTTTAACTGCTGATTGATTGCTTCAATTGGCTTTTTTTCTGGTAAAATTCAGCCAAACTAAAAACCAATGCAGCAATACGAAATGCATGGTGCACCAGTCTGATGATAATAATCCTAATGATACATTGTTATGAGCTTACTGTGTATTATGTGCATGCCGGTGAATATTGATCACTACTGAGTTCAGAGAATTTACATGCTCTGAATAACTTTTGTGTAAAAATCCATTACTATGCTGAATCAAGAATGGAGGTACTGGTGACAGTGGCCTGAAATATTGGTGGTGGCCTGAAATAATAGTGGTGGCCTGAAATAATAGTGGTGGCCTGAAATATTGGTGGTGGCCTGAAATATTGGTGGTGGCCTGAAATAATAGTGGTGGCCTGAAATAAAAGTGGTGGCCTGAAATAATGGTGGTGACCTGAAATAATGTGGTGGCCTGAAATAATGGTGGTGGCCTGAAATAATAGCGGTGGCCTGAAATAATGGTGCTGGCCTGAAATATTGGTGGTGGCCTGAAATATTGGTGGCAGTGGCCTAAAAGATTGACGGCAGTGGCCTGAAAGATTGGTGGTGGCCTGAAATATGGTGGCAGTGGCCTGAACTACTGGGGGTGGCTTGAACTATTGGTGGCGGTGGCCTGAACGATTGATGGCAGTGGCCTAAAGGATTGGTGCCAGTGGCCTAAAGGATTGGTGGCGGTGGCCTGAAAGATTGGTGGCGGTGGCCTGAAAGATTGGTGGCGGTGGCCTAAAGGATTGGTGGCGGTGGCCTAAAGGATTGGTGGCAGTGGCCAAAGGATTGGTGGCAGTGGCCTAAAGGATTGGTGGCAGTGGTCAAAGGATTGGTGGCAGTGGCCTAAAGAATTGGTGGCAGTGGCCAAAGGATTGGTGGCAGTGGCCTAAAGGATTGGTGGCAGTGGCCAAAGGATTGGTGGCAGTGGCCTAAAGGATTGGTGGCAGTGGCCAAAGGATTGGTGGCAGTGGCCTAAAGGATTGGTGGCAGTGGCCAAAGGATTGGTGGCAGTGGCCTAAAGGATTGGTGGCAGTGGCCAAAGGATTGGTGGCAGTGGCCTAAAGGATTGGTGGCAGTGGCCAAAGGATTGGTGGCAGTGGCCAAAGGATTGGTGGCAGTGGCCTAAAGGATTGGTGGCAGTGGCCTAAAGGATTGGTGGCAGTGGCCAAAGGATTGGTGGCAGTGGCCTAAAGGATTGGTGGCAGTGGCCAAAGGATTGGTGGCAGTGGCCTAAAGGATTGGTGGCAGTGGCCAAAGGATTGGTGGCAGTGGCCTGAAAGATTGGTGGCGGTGGCCTAAAGGATTGGTGGCGGTGGCCTAAAGGATTGGTGGCAGTGGCCAAAGGATTGATGGCAGTGACCTAAAGGATTGGTGGCAGTGGTCAAAGGATTGGTGGCAGTGGCCTAAAGAATTGGTGGCAGTGGCCAAAGGATTGGTGGCAGTGGCCTAAAGGATTGGTGGCAGTGGTCAAAGGATTGGTGGCAGTGGCCTAAAGAATTGGTGGCAGTGGCCAAAGGATTGGTGGCAGTGGCCTAAAGGATTGGTGGCAGTGGCCAAAGGATTGGTGGCAGTGGCCTAAAGGATTGGTGGCAGTGGCCAAAGGATTGGTGGCAGTGGCCTAAAGGATTGGTGGCAGTGGCCTAAAGGATTGGTGGCAGTGGCCAAAGGATTGGTGGCAGTGGCCTAAAGGATTGGTGGCAGTGGCCTAAAGGATTGGTGGCAGTGGCCTAAAGGATTGGTGGCAGTGGCCAAAGGATTGGTGGCAGTGGCCTAAAGGATTGGTGGCAGTGGCCTAAAGGATTGGTGGCAGTGGCCTAAAGGATTGGTGGCAGTGGCCTAAAGGATTGGTGGCAGTGGCCAAAGGATTGGTGGCAGTGGCCTAAAGGATTGGTGGCAGTGGCCTAAAGGATTGGTGGCAGTGGCCAAAGGATTGGTGGCAGTGGCCTAAAGGATTGGTGGCAGTGGCCTAAAGGATTGGTGGCAGTGGCCTAAAGGATTGGTGGCAGTGGCCTAAAGGATTGGTGGCAGTGGCCTAAAGGATTGGTGGCAGTGGCCAAAGGATTGGTGGCAGTGGCCTGAAAGATTGGTGGCGGTGGCCTAAAGGATTGGTGGCGGTGGCCTAAAGGATTGGTGGCAGTGGCCAAAGGATTGATGGCAGTGACCTAAAGGATTGGTGGCAGTGGTCAAAGGATTGGTGGCAGTGGCCTAAAGAATTGGTGGCAGTGGCCAAAGGATTGGTGGCAGTGGCCTAAAGGATTGGTGGCAGTGGTCAAAGGATTGGTGGCAGTGGCCTAAAGAATTGGTGGCAGTGGCCAAAGGATTGGTGGCAGTGGCCTAAAGGATTGGTGGCAGTGGCCAAAGGATTGGTGGCAGTGGCCTAAAGGATTGGTGGCAGTGGCCAAAGGATTGGTGGCAGTGGCCTAAAGGATTGGTGGCAGTGGCCTAAAGGATTGGTGGCAGTGGCCAAAGGATTGGTGGCAGTGGCCTAAAGGATTGGTGGCAGTGGCCTAAAGGATTGGTGGCAGTGGCCTAAAGGATTGGTGGCAGTGGCTAAAGGATTGGTGGCAGTGGCCTAAAGGATTGGTGGCAGTGGCCTAAAGGATTGGTGGCAGTGGCCTAAAGGATTGGTGGCAGTGGCCTAAAGGATTGGTGGCAGTGGCCAAAGGATTGGTGGCAGTGGCCTAAAGGATTGGTGGCAGTGGCCTAAAGGATTGGTGGCAGTGGCCAAAGGATTGGTGGCAGTGGCCAAAGGATTGGTGGCAGTGGCCTAAAGGATTGGTGGCAGTGGCCTAAAGGATTGGTGGCAGTGGCCAAAGGATTGGTGGCAGTGGCCTAAAGGATTGGTGGCAGTGGCCTAAAGGATTGGTGGCAGTGGCCAAAGGATTGGTGGCAGTGGCCTAAAGGATTGGTGGCAGTGGCCTAAAGGATTGGTGGCAGTGGCCAAAGGATTGGTGGCAGTGGCCAAAGGATTGGTGGCAGTGGCCTAAAGGATTGGTGGCAGTGGCCTAAAGGATTGGTGGCAGTGGCCAAAGGATTGGTGGCAGTGGCCTAAAGGATTGGTGGCAGTGGCCAAAGGATTGGTGGCAGTGGCCAAAGGATTGGTGGCAGTGGCCTAAAGGATTGGTGGCAGTGGCCTAAAGGATTGGTGGCAGTGGCCAAAGGATTGGTGGCAGTGGCCTAAAGGATTGGTGGCAGTGGCCTGACTGTTGGAAGTGTCCTAAAACGCGGAATTAGTCCGACTCGTGATCCCCATTACTTATACAATACTAATATAAAAATACTAATTAATAAATTTAGAAAGGCAGAACACAAACAAACAATACAGAGTGGATTGTGAACAAGTTTTAAGTTTGCTTGAGACACAATTAAGCGAACACCGAGCTGTGTTTTATTATATTAGTTATTAGTTTACTGATAAATTAACTACGAGCATAAACTAAAATAGAAAATGCGTTAAGGTAACCAAAGCGGACAGAATATTAATGAGACACGATTGCTTAAGCATTAATTACACAAATATAGGAAACGCACAATAAACAAACGTAGTGATAGTTGAATTAATTATAGCACACGCACAACACAGACACGGCACTAGTTGATAAAATAGTAAATAAATTAGAGAGTCATTACAAGACAGAATGAGACTGATCAGGGAGGATAGTAAAATTTAACCCAGCAGGACGCCCTTGATTTGTTACTCATCGACAGGAAAAAATGGTTTTCAGTAGACTAAAAAATGCAGAGGTACCGGTAAAATTTATAACATAGCTGGGAAACTTAACACCAACCCACCTACTAAAGAATGCAAAACTCCTGAAAGCAGACATCAAACGCCACAAGCTACAGAAGGAACATGCAAGAAGACTTTATACAAAAGAATTTTATTGTCCTACCTACGCTCGTACAATTTAACACAAAATAAAATAAAGAAAAAGCGTCCCGGGGACCCGCGCGCTGTTAAAAATATTGCGCTTAAATCACTTATTCTCGGCATTGTCGTGCGTGTGCCAGGTCAGACGCTCCTCGTAGAACCGAATGACCACCTGGGGACACTTGATATTGGCTTGGCGGGCCGGCACCAGGTCGGCCTCGTCATGATCCACCCACTTCATGAGGAACATCAGCTCGCCGCTCGAGTCCGTGGCGCCAACAATTCTGTCAGCCTGCAGGCCGCGCTCGAACCCGCGCAGTTTAGTAGCGCCGCTCCCCGCTGGCCCGTCGGACTCGGCCAGCTTCGCCTCCTTGGACTTTTTGGCGGCCTTCTCGCCTGTCGGCTTCCTGGTGCCGCTGCCAGAGGCCGAGTCGGCGTCGCCGCCGCCGCTGGCCCCGACGCGGCGCTTCTTCTCCGACGGGCCGTGCTTTTTCTTCTCGGCCCGGGTGGACTCGAATTCCGCTACAATTTCCGGACAGTCGCAGTTCTCCTCCGGCTCCCAGGTGTTGTCTGAATGCGGATAGTTCTTCCACTTGATGAGGTACTCCTTCTTGCCGTTGCGAATCCGGCTGTCCATGATCTTCTCCACCTGGTATTCGTCGGCGTCCTCTTCCTCTTCAATGTCGGGTTCGACGTTGGCAGCGGCAGCTGGCGGCTCCTCATCGGCGTCGCGGGCCTCGTCTGACTTGCGTTTTTCAGGCATTTCAGAGCTGGCTAGAGAAACGAGAGGAACTGAAATTGAATTCATTAAAGGACTACCTAAATGCTCTGCTAAGAAAAAAGCTGCAACGACTCAAAATTGAAAGGTAAAAGCTCGTGAAATTGGCAAACAAGTCTAAGCAGCAGAGGCAGCAACTAAATTAGTTTCTTTCGACATCATTTCAGCCATCTGCAGCTACGGAACAGCTAGATTCAAGTGATCTGGCTGTTAATCAACCTGAAACTAGTGCTAAAATCAGCACAATTAGAACGTCCATATCTTTAGGCAGAAAGAGACTTAGGCCATCTGGCATGCCTGACATACTATCCAAAAGGTGCCATTTAATTGGCCAATCAAATGTATCAACAGAAGAGCTTTGTGGTGCTCAGGTCAAGTGAGATCATTTAAAATGAATAAGCTAATTGATTGATAGAAAATAGAACCATTCCAACTAACTAGGCCTATCAAAAATACAATCTTACAAATGACCTAACTATGACCAAATTATTAAGGCTAAATGCCTCATCATCTAATTATGTCTGTATTTTTTAGATAGGCCCTAGGCATTTCTGCAACTTAGGCCTACTTTATCCTTGGCTAGGCCTGGCCCCTTGCTAGCCAACTAGATTGGCTAGTTTAGCCAGGTATTGTATATGTATGTCCTATGGTATATAGCCTAGTCCTATCATAGGCCTATTGGTTTCCATGCTTTTTGGTGCCTAGTATTTGGTATCCCAAATTGATTTTATGTGCCTTAGTTTATGATTAGTTAATAAAATAATTTTATAATTGAAGATTTAGTTAAGTAACAATGATATCCATCAACAATGCTACATATAGTTTTGATTAAAATTATAAACAGTGACATCTCTTTTATTTAGTACTAATTTGATTTCTTGAATAACATGCAATTACATTTAGATTTCTTGACAAATTAAGAGAAAAAATTAAAATGAAACAAGTAGTGTTTCACCATAAAGAGGGTCCATATGCTATAGCCATTGCCATAAGCAAAACTATGGCTTATTCCTATTCTTTGTATTCCATAGCCATAGGCACTCCAATATTACTATATTCCCATAGTTCATGTAGCTGTAGCTGTAGTTTTAACAAAAAGTCTAGGAAACAAAATATTTTGAAATAGGAAGATAACCTGGTGCTTAAACAATTGCAAAAATAAGGCAAAAAATAAAACAAACACTCAATTGCGTTTGTAAGATTATATTTCATCTTTTTACAAAGAGTAATGATATTTTATCACTATTGAAAGTACTACTGCTGAATTTTTTTACATTAATGAAAGTTAGGTTTTGCTAATGTTTTGTTGTACTTTATTACAAGCGTAGATATAATTTGTAATTTTTTAAGTCTATAATACAGTTTACCAAAGTATCTTTGTTTTACCTGTTTCTAATATTTTCTAATTTTTTAAATTAATAACTATGACTATAGGAATCTATGGAATATACCAGCAACTACCATATTTTTGTAGTCATAGCCATAAGAGCAGCTATCTACTATAGATGTATCCATAGTTGCTGTAGGCACCTATTTTACCATATTTTCTATAGGATCCCATAGCCATAACTATAGCTACAAAAGAATACTAAAAACAAGACTTTTCAAAAAAATGAAAAATCTGTTAAGCTCAACAAAATAAATTTAATACCTACAAGCTTTTTAGTTCTTTAAAATAAAGTATTTATAAAGTATAAATATTATAAAGTAAAGTATTTATAAAGTAAAGCAAAGCATTTATTTTTATATTAATTAGGGCTCAATTTCTATTTTTGTTTCTAATTCTAATTTTTAATTTATGTTCTAAAAAGCAAACTAGAGCACCAAAATGCTAGGCACCAAAAAGTACAAGCATAAAAAGTGCGGATACTAGCCTATTGGGCTATCTTGCAGAATTGCAGAGCAGGCCATAGACTATTTCAGCATATTTTTGACATAGCCATAGCCTGCAATAGCAGGTGGATTAGCTTATGCTCATAGCAATAAAGGATAAACATGAAAGCAAAAAACAAAGTAGAGTGGGGTGGATGGACAGGTGGGTGGGTATAAATGACACAGAAAAATTGTGGGATTCATCAAATCAAGAAAGCTTGAAGCTACATGATAAAAGTCAAGTACCAATTAGTTAATTGAATCATCAATCAACAGCTTTATTTAGTGCAATAATTTCCAAGTATTGGACAGTGTTTGTCATGGCTGCTCAAGTGCAGCCATTTGATCCAGATACCAACTCCGAACTAGAGGAGGAAGGCTAGCTAACAGTGGATAAGGGTGAAGATGAAGAAGAGGAGTAACTGCATCTCCAGCCAAATGAAAATGCCGGAGGCTTGCCAAATGATGGCTTGGGTGGCATGGGAAGCTGGGCAGGATCAACAGCCAGATGCAGAGCCCAAATTCTTGGGAATGCCTGGTGTGGATCCTGACTTGCCGAGGCCAAAGGCTGCCAATGACGATCCAGCTGCATTTTTCAAGCTGTTTCTGACTGCTAACCTGCTGCAACAGCTCTGCGCTTGGACCAATGCGTGGCGCAAATTCAATGAGCTACAAGCATCAATGCCAAACTTGCCTCAAAGGTTCTCTGCATGGAAAGACGTGACCGTGGACGAGATGGAGAAGTTTGTCGCCATGTAGCTTTACATAGGAATAGTTAAAGAGCCTAAGATTGCCAACTATTGGAGCAAAGATGATTTCTATGCAACACCTTTCTTCCAACAACTCGCTTGCCTGACAAGGGACAGGTACCAACAGATCAGTAGCCAGCTGCACTTCTATGACTGCAACAACTTTGATGGAAACGAACCACTAGCAAAGGCAAGACCATTTATTACGCGTGTAGCTGAGAGCCAGAAACGGCTAGGTTGTGTATCGATCGTGCGGAGGTACACTGGAGTTTTTAAAGTTTTTGGAGACTATAATCAAGAACTTTATCAACTCCTCTAGACTAGGTCGTGTAAGAGCTGCTTGGGCATAGTAGCAGCCAGCAGTGGCCTACCAACAACACTCACTGAAGCACATTGAAGCCACCGAAGCGCAAGCCCAACCAACAAAGCGGTGCAGGCAGTGCTACAAGAGTGGCCAGGCCAAGAAAACAGTCTTCTGCTGCAGATCACGTGAAGGCAACCCTGGACTATGCAAAGCCTCCTGCTTTGTCGACTGGCATGCCGCTCACGTGTAACTTAATTTTCTGATTTTCAAAGCCAAAGGTAGCTTATATTTAATTGACAAACAATATGGGGCATAACTTCGGTTTCCTGCTCTAAATTATTTTCCAGATTCTTTTAAACTTATAGTCTACAAATGTAAAAGAAACAAGTAAAAAGTCACAGGGTAAAAAGTAAACAGACACAATATAATAGTCCAAACTCCAAAGCAGGAAAATGAAGCAGGTTTCTGAATTCCTAATCTGGAAAGGCCTGAAAAAAATCAGTAATGCAGGATTAAAAGCATATTGGGCAGTATTAATGCTTGAAAATCCAATAAAAATTTATAGCGGGAAACCGAATTTATGCCCAATATGCCATCTGGTTGTAAACAGGTTATGTTATTGTTGCTGTTTAGCTGTTAAACATTGTTTATACATTATAGCAATTTATGTTCTTGATTTTTAATGTTTCTTATTAAAAATGACTACATCAGATAAAAAAACTCGTTGACTGTGATTCACAAATGTTTTCTGTATAAAAAATAGTCATGGCCTGCTCAGCAGGCCAAAGCCGCAAGCTACCATTATGCAGACTTATTTTTCGAAACAGCATTCAAATGATTTTCAAGCCATAAACCATGAGCTATGGCTTGCAGAGCAGGCCACCCACATCCTTGGGGTTAAAGCCCCAGAGTTTATAACTAATTTTGGCCATAGATATATATTTTTGCTGATGACATTGATAAGTGCACAAATTAAAAATTGCATCATTTTAATAGTTGTTAAATTTAGAAAAATCTAGAAAAACCTGAAATTGCAATAAAAGTTAACTTACAACCCTACCAAAAATGAAATTTTAACACCAAAACACTTAAAATGTTGGCATAATTAAAGTATTCATTTTTGGCAAGTTTCATGTCAATAGCTAAAAAAATGTGCATACAGTGAATTTAACAAACAATTCTGCAGGATAGCCTATTTATATAGGCCTTACAGCAATTTAACCAGATAAATAACAAAATGGCTATTAGTATTTGTCCAGTAATTGGATGAATAACCAGAACCACATGGCTATTTAACAAGACAAATAACAACTAGATAAATAAATAACTAGACAAATAACAACTTCCTTAAATCCTTAAGTAAGTATACAATGCAACTATAGGCCCCCTAATAGCCCTTAGCCTTGGCAACAAATATTAGCATCAGTCCACTAGGCACTAGGGCCTAGGCCTACTATATATTTTTTCTAGGCCTATTAAAGATTAAGAGTAAAGGTCAAATACTTTGAATATTTCAATTCACTAAAGTCCATCCTACAGGCTTTAGAACTACAGGCCAGGACTTCAGAATTGGGACTAGGACCTGTATCCTATTATAAACAAAAAAGTTGTTTTAGCCTATCTGCCAGCAGACAAAAAGGCAACAGAAATTTGACAAAACTACTGCACACCCTGTGTTGTGGGCCTGTGACACGACACATAGACCCAGGTAACTCACCCCTCACCTCACGGTCCTCATCAGGTCCAGGCGGGGCTAAGAAAGCTTAGGCCTATGCTAGGCCTATGCCTACTTCTATGCCTACCCAGCATGGGCGGTGGGAGCTTGCGGCACCAGAGGCATGTGCCCCCCCCCCCAGAAAATGAGTCCATGTGGTAATTTTTAGTGCTTTTTCTGATTTTAGGCCCCAATTAGCAGCTTATAAAGGTACCTGTGCCCCCTTGCCCTGTCCGGTGCCCCCCCCCCTTAAATATTGCCCCTGCTACCCAGCCCACCTATCTATTGTCGTATTGAAGTAGGGAGTAAGGGGCCAAAGGCCTATTCTAATTTCATGAAGTTTAAAAATTGAAGTCAAGTCAGATTATCATCAATGAAGTCTAAAAATTGAAAACAAATCAAATGACCAACACAAGCAAGCTGTAATAGTGTGTGTCGACTGTCGACCCCGATCTAGCCTGGATCAATGACCGGTTTTTCAGAGTCCTTTCCAGTTCCCAAATCGTACTTTAAAATCCCGCCGTAACGGAATATGTTACAATACATATTAAAACAAATGTTTACTGCTTTAAGAATAAAGTTGACATTAACGTTTTTTAAAATGAATAAAATACAATATTATTCAAACGTTTTCTCGTTTTATTTATATTTTTTGGTAGAAACAAGTACTATTATGGAGACGAATATTCAAAAAACCACGGTTCGATCTCGGAGCAGCTCGATCTATCATTATCGTTGTATGTGATAATGTGACGATAACAATATGAAGTAAGAACTCTTCTAAATATGATAAAAATTAAAAATTAAATGTAGAATGAATAAACAAAGAAACTAGTAGACATTTATAAAAAAATGTTTCGTTCTTTTTACACTTGATAAAGACAGTAGTTAACTACAATTAAGTTAACTACAATTACTTTGAACTCAAAAATATTGTGGTAAATTAATAAATTAACTAATAGCAATTCAAATAATGGTTTCAATTGACGCTAAAAAATTCGTAAAAGTTAAAGGTCCTTATAAAACATGGGTTTTGAATATTACATATGAAATAAAAATATTGAGATAAAAATATAAGATAGGATACATGTAATTTATAAGATTATGATGTTACTTCTCCAGAAGAATGCATGTAATTGTCGTAAAAATTCTATCAATAACTTAATACAGTCAATACGTAAATTAATCCAACAGTGCACCTTGAATTGATGAATTGTGATTTCTCTATAGACCTTACAAATCTAATTGATCAAATATTAAACATGTGTAAATATGTTGCACAATTAGATGTAATTCTTAACTTGCATGTGATCAGGGGCGTGAGCGCGTCGCTATGGATTTTATGGTGGGGGATCGGGACAAAGTCAAGAATTCTAGGTGATGAAATTCCTACATTATTTTTTATATCGGTGTTTTTAACACTCAATTTTATTGCCAAACAGACACTCATTTTGTTCGCTTTTTCATAGCTTTCACTCAGACCAGGGGGGGACATTGCACAGTTGTCCCGATGTCAGCCCCTGTCCCGCGTGGTGACGCGGGCCCTTGCATGTGATTATGCATTTAAAGGTACAATTTCGTAAAATGAAACAATGTACAAGCTGGAAGCAATTGCATATGAATTCAGTCTGTACGCGCCAGCATGAACCTCGGAAAAATAGGAAATTAAAGGAGTTACAACTCCGAGGGGCCAAGACCTTTCACGACTCTGTGAAAGGTCTCGGCCTTTACTCGGCATTTTTTAGGGTTTTTAATTATTATGGCATTTGATTCAGTGCTAAGAGTAACACTTTCTTTTGTCCTACGAACCTCCCGGCGGTAAAAATCTCGTCGAAATGACGTCGATATTCGCCTTTCAAAACTTGCGACAAATGAGTAGTCGTTTGAACCTTCATTCGACGTCGAAATTTCGATATGAAATTTTTATCCTCGTTTTTGCAGAAATGATTATTAGTGATATTTAAAAAAAATTTTTTTCAACGTGATTTTCAGTGTATTGAAAGGATCAATAAGTTCAGTAAAACGGACACAATATTTTTTTGTTTCAACGCATCGCGAGATACACCTTTTTTAAATTATCGCCATGCTGAATGTCGATCTATTATTTGTCAATTGCAGACTTCCAAATTATTTTACTGCGATCCATACGTATATCTTTAACGTAAATTTTCTGTAACACACATGGAAATTCATATTCTTTCATTGCGTTTCATTTTTTTCGCTAATTAATTAATGGGATATACAATTTATGCATTTAAAGTTCGATGTTTTATAATACTGTTGCCTATAGGACGGATAGGTTTAACCGTTTTACCCTTTTATACAGGATAAGCGAATTAATAATAAAGTAGCCATAAATTAGCAACTTTTTACGTTTTAGCACAGCTTATTGGAAATGAATAATAGTGTAATATTTAATAAACAATATATATTAACTTTTATAAATGTAATAAAAGCACAATTCTATAGCTAAAAGAATATTTAGTTATGAAATTTTTTATGAAATTTAAGACGTAAGTATAATTTTAGCTTAAATAGTATATATAATTATCCCATTTAAACATTAATTATTTCATTATTCATTCTAATATATGTTTGTTACATTCTAAATAAAAGCATAGCCCAACCCATAGCTGCTCATGAAATAGCTAGAACAGCTATAGCATTTAAGTACCCTATCACCAGCATCTAGAGCATGAATTACTACTCATACTATAATTATCTATTTTTTTCTATGTAATGAAAACAGGATATACTATGTAACTATGCTATAAAAATTTTTATAAATGCTCTATATGGCCCAGGAATATATAGAACATTGTATAGTATATTTTACTTGTTTAGTAAAGCCGCTGCTTATATTCTACCAAAAATTCATGCAAATGCCCCTCTGTCAACTCGGCGGCTGAGGACGTCCTACGTGACCGCGCAGGACGCTTTTTAAGGGCCACTAAAAAGCTGAATTTCTGTGTGGAGTAACCGCGCAGACGCCGTTGATTTTCAGTGTTTCCCTTTCACGATTCCAATTTGTTGAATTAATGTAGTTGCATTTGTTACCATTGTTGCTCCTCATTTTTCCATCGTCTATTTTCTATTCTTAATAGCTTTGATGCTATTTCCATGATCGTTTCCATATTTGCTGGTGAATTGAATACACTGTTTTTCATGGTTGCGGGATAATAGGATCTGGTTTGGATAGCAAATGAAACGTCATACAGCCTTGCTTGGCATTTTATGCTTAAACATTTCTTTCCTATTAAGGTAGATTAGTGACTTTAGTGTATGGGTTAACATTTATGTTTCGTCAGCTTAGTTCGTTTGTAGTTCGTACATGTAGTTCGTCAGTTTATGACTATTGTATAAAAATAATGTACTACAGTTATATTATCAATATTAATTAGTATATGTAGATAAAAAATCGTCACTTTGTCGAAAATCGCCATCTACTTGCGGTCATCAAAAATATGAACGACGTCGACTTTTCGCCATCAATAGTGGAAAACGCGACGTCGCACACTCTACATCTGATGGCGAAAATTTCGACGTCGAAATCGTGGTTCAAATCGACATGAAATTTCGACGTCGCTTTTCGACGTCATTTCGACGTGATTTTTACCGCCGGGCTGTCGAGTCCCCAGCAGCTAGTTGACGCCATCATATCGCTGTATGGTGATATGTCAGCTCCGCTGGGATATCGGCTCGCTGGTCATGCCAGCGCCTCGGTCTTTCAGCGTGTCGACAAATAGGCCGACGCTTTGATGCCACCTCGACCAACCTTAATCTAGCGCTGTGCGCCATCAACAGTTGAGGACAGGAGTGTGAGGTCGTCGGCGTAGCCCAGAACCGCTCAGGCGCTTCTCGTTGTGGCGGCGACCGATGTGTCTGCGCAGCAGGAAGCGCCGTCGCCTGCTTGTAAAGTCTGAAGGCCGCGTGTTAAGCTGAGCGAGAAAAATAAATCACGGGGCCCAAACTGGCCAGTTAGCGATATATATATATTTGAGGTTTTATGCGTACAAATCAATAATACGGCGTACATGACTCATGCGACACAAGATGTACATTTATAATATAACTCACTCGCCTATTTAGAACAAATTGATAATAATATTGCGAGGCAATTACACTTCTCCCCAAAAACGAAAAAGCTCAAAAATGCGGATTAAAAGGATAAGGAAAAAGGAATAAAACATTAAGGGTAAAAAAACATTTGTCTCAGCCCTTAGCACCAGTTACCCGTCAAAACCCGTCAAACTCTGTAGCTGATAGGCTTGTCCTTGGCCGCTCTCGGGTGCGGCCTCTCAGCAATGCCGCGCTCCGGCGAGGCGGCGCCAGCGTCCGCTTCTGGTGGTGGGTCCTCGGTCGCTGTCAGAGGCCGGATGTGCGTCAGGTGGCGAGTGCATGTCCGGTCGCCTTGCCGCAGGACGTAGGAATCGCCTCGCTTGTCAGTGACGGTCCAGGGTTCGAGCTCGAAAGGCGTTTGAATTTTCGTGCGTCTCGTCCGCTTGCGGAGAACCGCCGAACCCGGCTTGACATTGGCTGCCTTGGCCCTCCTGGAGCGGTTGAAACCTGCTGCCATCTGGTTGTTGTAGGCCTCGTGGCGCTTTGCGAGTTCGGCTCGGTCGTGCTGCACAGGTTGCGATGGTTGGATTGACGGGAGGCCGTCGTTGAGAGCTCGGCCCATGAGCAGTTCGGCTGGTGCCACGCCGGTTACCGAGTGCGGAGTGACGCGATGAGCGAGCAGCCAGTCGTCGAGTGCGGTGCGCCAGTTGCGTCCTTCTGCGATGGCCGCTCTGATGACCTTGTTGATGCACCTGTTGACTCGCTCGGTCGCTCCGTTCGCCTCGGGGTGCAGCGGACAGATCCGGCGATGCTTGATGCCGAACTCTGAGAGGAAGTTTGTGAATTCTGCCGAGTTAAACGGAGGTCCATTGTCGCTGACGATTTCCAACGGGATGCCGTATCTGCTAAACAGAGTCCGGAGATGCGGAAGCACTGCCTCTGCTGATGTTGAGCTGACTATGTCAACCTCGGGAAATTTTGAAAAGAGATCGGTTGTCACCAGGAGCATTTTCCCTTGGACTGGGCCGTAAAAGTCCATTCCAAGAACCAGCCATGCTCCGTCCGGAAGTTGCGACGGTGAGAGTGGTGGCGGTGCGAGGCTCTTCGGCGATGTCGCTTGGCAGGGGAAGCAAGACTGGACGAACGTCTGGTAGTCGCTTCTCATCGCTGGCCACCATACTTTGGTTTGCAGTCTGTCCATAGTTTTTCGGCAGCATTGGTGGCCTGCATGTGCCAGCTGGAGCACCGTCCGACGTAAGCTGCTCGGGATCACGATCAACGAGCTCCGTAGTAGCACGCCGTCATGTTCTGAAAGCTCCTGCTGCAGGCAGGACAAAGCTCGAAGATCTCTGTTCTGCTTGTCCCATTGGCCAGTTCGTAGAGCTGATAGAGCTGCTTGGATCGTGCCGTCTGACTTTGAAGCCTCCTGAATTGTTGCAAAGTTCAGTCCTTTCGGAGTAGAGCCGATGGCGACTGCGTTAATGAAGCGTCTGTCCAGGAGTTCCCCGGGGTTGTCCTTTGTCTGCATTTCAGGTTGTCTACTGAGGACATCCGCTGGATTCTGTGGCCCCGGCTGATAGATGAGCTTGAATTTGAGGTGCTGCACTCTTAAAGCCATCCGTTCAATCCTTGGTGGAGGCCTGGAACCAGGTTGAAAAAGCGGGACTAATGGGCGGTGATCCGTGATGACTGTGAGATCTGAGCAGCCGCTGAGGTAGTACTCGAAACGTAGGCACCCGAATTTCACCGCAAGCGCCTCGCGTTCAATTTGAGCGTATCGCTGCTCAACTGGCGTGAGCGACCTGCTGGCGAAGGCGACCGGTTTGCGAACGCCTTTCTCATCCACTTGGCTGAGAATGGCACCCAGGCCGACTGGCGAGGCGTCCACATGAACTTCTGTTGGGAGATTCACGTCAAAGAAGGCCAGGACGCTCTCATTGCAGATCGCTGCTCTTGTTTGCAGGAATGCTTTTTGTTGCCTTTCTGACCAGCACCATTTATGACCTTTTTTTAGCAGTTCTCGCATTGGCTGCGTCAGATCTGAGAAGTTCGGAACGAACCTGGACAGGTAGGTGGCCAAACCGAGGAATGAGCGCAGCTCTGACACATTTGTTGGCTCCTTAAAGTCTTTGACGGCCTTGATCTTCTCGGCTGCAGGCTGAACGCCTCGTGCGCTGATGCGCATACCAAGAAAATTGATGAAAGGCTGTGCCAGGCGACACTTGTTCGGATTGAGTGTGATTCCATGGTCTTGTAGGCGCTTGAAGCACTGTTTTAGTCGGATGTTGTGCTCTTCCATCGTGCTCGCAAAGACGGTGATGTCATCGTGTGCCCATCGGACACCGTCAAGGCCGCTCAGGACGCCTGTCATAACCCTTTGCAATATCTCGGATGCGTTGGTGAATCCCATGCTGAGTCTGGTCAGTCGCATGAGACCCAGTGGGGTGCTGAAGGTGAAGACGTGACGGGATTCCGGTTTGACAAGAATTTGGTGGAAAGCCTTTACGATGTCGAGCTCGCTGAATACCGTGGAACCCGCCATTTCGTCCGTGATCTCCTCAAAGGTTGGGATGGGCTGCTTTTCTGGCACGGCAAATGAGTTGACGTCGCGCAGGTCTTGGCAGATGCGGATGCCACCGCCTTCTTTCGGGACGACAACCATGCGGGAGACCCACGGTGACGGGCCGTTGACGCGCTCGATGATTCCTTGGTCGAGGAGAGCCTGAAGTTCCGCGATGACCGCCGACCGCTGGTGTACGGGAACTCTGGAGGGTGGGTGACAGACTGGGACAGCTTCTGGTCGAAGACGAACGTCGACCTCGACGCCCTTAACGCAGCCAAGGCCTTCGAAGATTGACTTAAACTCACCAAGGATGCTGCTGATGCGGAGTTCGGTTGGAAGATCTTGGTCGACATCTCTGTACTTGGAGAACAGCTCTTGAATACCTGATGCGGCTAGATTTTCCGTGGGCTGCACCGAGTTGACTTCAACTGTTGGATGTTGGATGTGCAGAATTCCCATGTTGAAAGCGGTTTCTCGACCGAGTAGTGTGGTTCCACAGCCTTTGGTGATGTAGAATGAAGCTAGTTGTCTGCTAGCTGCGGTGCTCACGTTGAGGTCGGCGACACCCAGGACTTGGAGAGGCGTTGTGGACCCGTAGCTGAAAATTGGATGGATGGCGCTGCGCAGTCGAACATTTCTTAGCCGCCGGAAGTTCTCCTCGCTCATGACGTTGCAGCTGGCTCCACTATCCACGAGTACGATGAAGTCCTTGCCCTCGATCCTCAGATTAGTGTTGGCGGAGTTGCGTCTGGGTGCCGTTTTTTGCGACTGGATAGTGAAGGCCTCCTCATTTAGCGAATCGTGATCGATGAAGACCGCCTCAGCTTCTTTGTCCGCTACGGCGTTGATGCTGGAGCTTGTTTGAGGCCTGCGTTGTCTGCATGCTTTGGCGAGATGGTTTGGCTTGCCGCATGCCAGGCAGGTTTTGCCTTTTGCCGCGTTGCATGAGCTGTGCCCGCGTTCGCCGCATCGATAGCAGCTGGTTGGGCCGCTGTTTGCTTGGCCACCAGGGACCCGCTGACTGTTCGGGCGCGTTCCGCTGTCTCTGAACTGCTTCGGTGCCGCTCTGTGCACTGCTGCGATGCTACTGGAGTTCTCAATGGCCGTGGCCTGCTCTTCTGCTGCTTCAAACGCGCGCGCTTGTCTCAACGCATCGCCGAGAGAGATGTTGGACTCCTGCAGCAATCTTCGCCGAAGTTTATCGGAGCAGCATGTCGCCACTATCTGATCTCTGATTAGGGAGTCCTTGAGTGCTGAGAACTCGCATGTCTCGGCCGCTGAGTTGAGTCGGGAGTACCAGGAGTCCACTGGCTCTCCGGTTTGCTGAACGCATAGACGAAACTGATAGCGGGCAAATACGATGTTGTTGCGCTCCTTGAAGTGCTCTTTTATTGCTGCGAGCAGAGTTTCGAGGCTGTCTTTCTTGTCATCTGGCAGGTCTTTAATGATTTGCGCGATTTCTCTGCCGGCCGTGTAGGCCAGGAGCTTGCACTTCTGAGTTTCGTCTTTGATGCCTGACGCTTCGATAAAGTCACAAAAATGATCGGACCATTTGTTCCAGCGTTTACCGGCATTCTGTTGATCTGCACTAGTGCTGAATTGCTCAGGGGGTGGCAGTGAGATGAATTGAGCCATGAGTGACTGGACCAAGTGGGCTTGCTTGCGACGCCACTGTAAAGTCTGAAGGCCGCGTGTTAAGCTGAGCGAGAAAAATAAATCACGGGGCCCAAACTGGCCAGTTAGCGATATATATATATTTGAGGTTTTATGCGTACAAATCAATAATACGGCGTACATGACTCATGCGACACAAGATGTACATTTATAATATAACTCACTCGCCTATTTAGAACAAATTGATAATAATATTGCGAGGCAATTACACTGCTGAAGGGGGTCCGTTCCGAAGCTGCACAATCCATGCCAGGAGCAGCACGAAGAGGAACGGCGCTAGAATGTGTCGCTCTGTGTAGCACTCCTAAACGAAGTTTCAGACAGGTCAGACAAGCCGTCTGCCGTCACCACAGCGTAATGCCGCGGCGCAGACGGGCAGACGACCAACCTCGCGCGCTGTCAGCGGTTCACCTCAACGGTCTGATGCCCAACGTTGAGGACAAAATTCGGCGACGCAGATCTAGATCGAGAGGACTTGCCTGGACGGCCTACCGGTCGATTCGCGCCATCCTTCAGTCCAAAGCGCTGCCCGATCGTCAGAGGGCTCGGCTGTTGAGACCGTGTTGCTCGACAACGCTGCAGAGACGTGGATGTTCAAGGGACGCTAGAATTCGCGCTACTGGATTTTGCGCTAATTGTCTTCTGCGCACCAGGATTTTGCGCGAATCGGATGATTTTAGGCGACTTGAAATTGAATTCGACTGCATCATTTCTCGCGACGTACATGTACTTCAAGCGACTAGATTTCGCGCGACTGAATTTCGCGCAACCGGATTTAGATCGACTGGATTTAAATCCAGTCGTGTGAAATCCAGTCGCTAGAAAGAAGCCGCGCCCTTTAATTCCAGGTCGTTCGATTTCCAGTCGCGCAAATGCAGTCGCTCGAATGCCAGATCGCGCGAAATCCAGTCGCACGAATTCTAGCGTCCCGATGTTAACGGCCACGCTGGAGCAACAGCTAAATAAACAATTGGATCACTCGGCCCGCGGGGCTGCTCCATGCGTTCAGGCTGACAAAAGCGTCCTGTCCAAGGATGTACCATCCTGCAGCGAGACGGCGACTCCAACTGACAGGCGCTACGTGATCCGGGCGATTGCCCTAGCCTGTCCAGGGCATCCTGCCGCTCACTTTGCTAGAACAGTTCAGGCGGGCTCAAGCGACCGAGGACACGGAGATACGTGGACTGCATCCTGAGCAACGTTGGGGCGCCCGACACTGTCGATCAATGGGCCAGACAATTGATTATTCGCCTGATGGCGCTTCGACATGTCATCTGACGCTCCCTCCACTGACTACTGGGGCGACTGCGTATTTTTTGTTGCTGTTGTTCTATAATTACCGACGAGTATAAGCTGGTTATTTTACAAATTCGAAGTTACAAACCCTTAGTTACGAAATCGTACATTTCTGACGTTTCAACATCACGCTATGCAAGATTGGAGACCTGCACTGAAGCAACAGTAAGGTCTGTGAAGCTGATTTTTTATATAAACGCAGATTTCAGATGGTAAATTGCAAAAATAAAATTGGTTATCAGTTGTTGTTTGGTATTTCGTAGTTCCAGGGGTAGAATGATTTGGCCTGTATGCGAAATTCTGCAGTTACTGACGTTTCAACATCACGCTATGCAAGATTGGAGACCTGCACTGAAGCAACAGTAAGGTCTGTGAAGCTGATTTTTTACATATACACAGATTTCAGATGGTAAATTTGAGTTTCGACTAAAAAATCGTTTTACATTCAAGTGTTTTCTGCTAAATCGATCTTTTTGTTATTTTTATCTTATCGGGAACTGGAACTGAAAAACCGGTCATCCTGGATCAAATAGATATAAAATCAATTAAAGGAGATTTTGAAAATGTCTGTTAAGACTTACATAAATTATGAAATATTCTCTAGATTTTTTAAATACATCTTATAACTAGTATTTGACATTTGATAATAACTTATAAGCACATTTAATACAGTTTTTAGGCTTCTTTTGTTTTAACACGCAAAAACGATAATTTAGATCTGACCGCTTTTTAATACGAATTGACATAACCTTACTGCAGAGAATATTGTATTTTTATCTTACTTAATGACTCACGACCAAGACATAATGTAAATTATAGCCTTTCTATTATGTCTTAAGTTTAATCGAAATTCATTAAAGACGTGACACAAGCTAGATCAGCAGGCCCTGAGACTTCAATGTATCTAAATATTAAGCTTTTATTAATAATCATGTTTGCGGCTTAGATTTAAAGTCCATGTTGCCTGTTTCGTCAGAAATTTTTTCACCAGGTTCTTGTAATCTTTTATTTTGTTTTAGCAATATAGATCAAATAATTCAAACAATCACACGAACTAAATTTTAAAAAATCAGCACTTTCTCGCGTCGTGCGCATTTAATAATAATCCATGGCTTTAAAATTACATTAAAATGCTTCAGTTTAACTAACTACTGCACTGAAAGTAGCTTACACGCAAATGTGCTGAGTAGCCCATCTAGAATAATTATGAGCGTAATTGTGTATTCCTATACTTTAAATTAAAAAAAGCATAACAAAATCATTTATAAGATTCCTATGCAATATAAAATCATGTCACAAAAGGGTTTTTAACTAAACATACAATAAAAGAAGGAGGGGATCGGTGTAAAAGGCAGGAATTATAATTAACTCGTGGACGGCGAAATTTGTTTCCAGACTGGACAGCTGCTCCTAGTCGGTGGAAGATACGCACCCGGGTCCCTCGCTCCAAATTAACAAGGCCTCAAGAGCGACAACTTAGCTGGCTCCAGGGCATGGAGGCCCCCAGAGTCTCCATACCGACCGGGCGGAAATCGTTGTGGTCGCCAGGTCAGTGTATTTGGCTGATTTGCCGGCCTCGGCCGTCGAGGTGGTAGCTGCGCGGGGACGACGGCAGGTGCAGGTGACTTGGGGCGCAGGTGTGCGTGATAGTCCCGTCCCAACTAAGCCAACGGCAGCCCGTGCTCGAAAGTTGCCTCAGTGGCGCCATCGAAGCGGCGAGAGTCTCGCGCCGACGTCGCCAACTTTGACCCAGCTGTGGACAGAGCGGGCGAGTGCGCCATCATGGCGTGGCCTGCGGCAATCATGTCTCGCCCTAAGGCGATCAGCACCAGGGCCAACCAGCTGCTCTCACAGCCGCTGCTTCAGGGCTCCGCGGCCAATACGCTCGGTGGTGGCGAGGAGCCGCCGCTTGGGCCAGGTGAGCAGCTCTGTCCAGGCCACACCATGATGGCGCACTCGCCCGCTCTGTCCGCAGCCGGGTCAACGTTGTTGACGTCCGTGGCGCCACCCGAGTGGTCATCAACGACAGCAAGCTGCAGGTGGAGCCCGACAACGTAGCAGCTGACGCCTTGCGGGCCAAACACCTAGTCGAGCCCGACCCGCCACCCCCCCCCGCCGGAGAGCTGTCACCGCCCCTCCGACTGCCTGGCCCAGTAGACGGTTTGCGACCAAGGACTACTTAACAACAAGTTACAATTGTTGTTAATTAGTCCTTGTTTGTCACAAGGCAAGGTCGACGGGTCGCAGAGTCTAGTTTGTTGCAAACTTCATGCAGAGCTTGAGTCAGAGTACGCAGTGCTAGGGGCGAAGGCGGCCGGAATGCAGCGCACAGTGGAGCCAGGCCAGTAGGTGTGACCTGGGTCACAGCTGGGGCCGGCAGTCGGCGGGCCACTGCACTCTGGTCCTGGCTGAGTTGCCATGGGTGCATCAGGTTACACTCTGCCGGGGGCTGGTTGGACCCAGGACATGGCGCATCGTGGGGCCCATGTCGCATGATGTGCAGTGCACTAGGCCTGATGAGGAAGAGGTGGCGCAGTTGCGCCGGCAGACTGGGCAGATTCCACGAGACCGTCCCTTGCCCATGCATGCATGAGACCATCGATGCGGCTGATTACAACCGTATTAATAATAATAATAACAATAAAATAATGACTAAACTAAAAAATCTCTATCGACAGTGTTGTACTCTGCCCCCCCCCCTTTCTCGGCACGTTGATTTTAACTCCTGTGTAAATTGCATCATAGATGTACACTTACTCTAGAGCAATCGATTACAGAGCTTTGAGCTCAAATATATAATAGCACCCCACGCCCAAGTCGGGGCCGTAAGCTTTTGGTTCATCTAAACTTCTGTCTCTCGCGTCAGTCACTACACTGGCGTCGCAAGCTAAGCTATGTCTACTGAAAACAGTGGCCAGACACGCAACGTTGTTCAACTGCAACTGCCTCCACCTGAGCCATTCAACGTCAACCAAGAAGCACACGCACTGTCATCACGGTGGGAAGATTGGTCGTCGCGCTTTCTGTGCTTCATCCACGCCTCCGGAGTCAAGGATCCGGCCCAGCAGAGACAAGTCCTGCTCTACACAGGCGGGAGGGAGCTGGCCGAGCTATACAAACAGCTGACCAACAGCGGAAACACCGTCGAAGAACTCATCAAGGCTTTCAAGGACCACTTTACAGGCCGCAGGTGCGTGCCCGTACAACAATCCGACGTCGCACCGACCTCTGAACCGACGTCGTACGACGTCTATGTAACATTACGTGTTTCCTATTGGTCGGACGTCGGGCCGACGTCGAAGTCGCAGTCCAAAAATTTATTTCGCGCTGCTTTAACATTTATTTTCGCGGGATGAACTGGCAAGCAATACTGTTATGCTTAATTTAATTATTTAAGGCGAATAACGTGAATTAAGGCGAATTTAATTTTCCGACTACGACCTCGACGTCAGCCCGACGTCCGACCAACAGGAAACACGTAATGTTACATAGACGTCGTACGACGTCGGTCAGATACGTCGGATTGTTGTACGGGGTGGTGTTCTCAAGATACGAGTTCCGAAACTGCACGCAGCAACCAGGCCAGAGCATCGACGCATGGGTCAGTCAGCTATACAAGGCCGCGGAAAGCTGCGACTTCGACAATTTGCGCGACTCCCTCATCCGCGACCAGATTGTCGCCGGATGCAACTCCGAGCAACTCAGAAGACGGCTACTGCAGACCGCCAACATCAACTTGCAGGATGCACTGCAGCTGTGCCGAGCCTTCGAAGCCGCTAGCTACCAGTCAGCGGCCATGGAGTCACGCCGCGACGAGACAGTAAACTCAATGAGGCGCACCAGAGGTGAGCAACAAGACGGACCATCGTACAAGCCTGGCAGCAAGTCCAAGTGCTACCGATGCGGAGAAACCGGGCACCGTAGCTGCGACGCGGCCAAAGGCAAAACATGCAACATCTGTAAAAAGGTGGGCCACCTGGCGAAGGCTTGTATGTCTAAGGGCAACTCCAGAGACCGCGTGCACACCATTGGTGGTCAGCATCAACACCCGGAAGAATCCAGCAAGTCACCAAGCGACGAAGGGGAGGTCTTCTGCCTGACTGCGAACAAGCTGCCGCTGATGAGCATCTCTATCAACGGTAAGCGGGTCGAGGCGCTCATCGACAGTGGCGCCAGCTGCAATGTCATCGACCAGGCGACTTTTCAAGATCTCAAAACAGCCAAAACGCCACTGCTTCGATCAGCACGGCAGCTGTACCCGTTCGGCTCGAAGACACCACTGGCGACCGCCGGCAGAGCTGAGCTCCTTGTCAAAATCAGCGGTCTCGAGGAAGTAGTGGACTTCACAGTAGTGCAAGACCCGGGCGTCACCATTCTCGGAAGGGCAACGAGCGAGAAGTTCGGAGTACTACGAGTGGGTCCGGCGCCGAAAACTCGCATCAACAGCATCGAGAGTGCCGACAAGGCAAAGGCAATGGAGTCCTCGAGTCCGGAGGCCAACTCAGCTAACCTTCCAGCAAACCTCCAGCTTGATAACATCCTCAAAAAGCACCGGGTGCTCTTCCAAGGAGTTGGCTGCGTCAAGGACGTCGAAGTGAGCATCCGACTCAAGGAAAACGCTATCCCAGTGTGCCACCCGCCTAGCCAATCCACCTACGAGACGCAGCCATCAAAGAGCTCGACGCCCAGCTCAGCGAAGGCATCATCGAGTGAGTATCCGAGCCTTCCGAATGGGTCGCTAGAATGGTAGTGGTACCAAAAAGCACTCCGAACCAGGTGCGAATCACCCAAGACCTTCGAGACCTCAATCAATACGTAGTGCCGGAGAAGCAGCCGATTCCGACCTTTGAAGAGGTCACAGACGAAATGGCCGGTTCACACTTCTTCTCGGAGCTAGACATCAATAAAGCCTTTCACCAAATCAAGGTCGATCAGGAGTCACGCAAGTTTCTGACCTTCTCGACACCACTGGGCTTAATGAGGCTCACGCGCCTCTGTATGGGTTTCACGTCGGCTTCATAAATTCTACAGCGTGTGATGTCTACAGTACTCAGCGGCCTGCCAGGAGTGAGATGGGTGCACGATGACATCATTGTGTATGCCCGGGACATCCAGGAGCACAACAGTCGCCTAGCCAGCTGCCTTCAGCGTCTTCAGGGACACGGCCTGACTCTCAACCCGTCCAAGTGCAAATTTGCGGTGCCGGAGGTCAACTTCCTGGCCATGCGACTGTCGGCAAAAGGGATCCAGCCAGCTGAAGCCAAGGTGTCGGCGATCAAAAGCTTCAAAGAGCCAACGAACGCCTCGGAAGTCCGCTCCTTCCTCGGTCTCGTTACGTTTGTCAGTCGCTTCATGCCAGGCCTGGCGGACATGACGAAGCCGTTGCGGGACCTGACCAAGAAGAGTGCAAGCTGGCAGTGGGGCGAGCAGCAGGCCAAGGCTTTTCAAGAAGTCCGAGATCGCATCGCAGTCGACAGCACACTGGTCTTCTTCGACAAGCACCGGCATACCGAACTCGTTGTCGACGCCAGCCCCATCGGACTCGGCGCCATTCTTTGCCAGATTCAGTCCGACGGCTCATCCAAGCCGGTTGCATTCGCAAGCAGAGCCCTATCGGCAGTCGAGTCGAGGTACTCACAGACGGAACGGGAGGCTCTCGCAATCAAGTTCGGCTGCCTGAAATTTCGACACTATCTCTGCGGCGCCGCCAACTTTACTGTCGTCACCGACCACAAGCCGCTGACCTTCATGCTCAAGCCCGGCTCGCGCCCACCTCCACGCATCGAGCGCATGGCGCTCAGCATCCAGGACATGCAGTTCAGCGTCATCTATCGGCCAGGCCCGTTCAACCCGAGCGACATCCTCAGCCGGCAGCCAGAGCCCGCTCCGACATCGATCAACATCGGCGAGATCCTGGACACAAACTTCATCGGCAGCATCGCGCAAGCGGCGACGCCGAGAGGCCTGTCCCTGCAGCAAGTCCGGGAAGCCACGGCCCGTGATGCCATTCTATCGACTGTGCTGTCATCATTGAGAACAGGCAATTGGGATCTGCGGGACGACAGCATCCGACGACTGCACGCCGCCAGGCACGAGTTGACCGAGGCTTCTGACGTTCTGCTGCGAGACCAAAGATTGGTAATCCCAAAAGCCCAGCGGCCCGTTGTCCTGCAGCTGGCTCATCAAGGACATCAAGGCGAGACCAAAACACTGCGCCGACTCAACTCCAAGGTCTGGTGGCCCGGAATGTCAGCTGAGGCCAAGCAACTGGTGGCACAGTGCCTGGAATGTGCGGCCACCAACCATCAAGCGGAAGTTTCGGCAGCCCCACTGCAACCGACTGAGCTGCCAGAGTCTGCCTGGTCCACTATCGGCATCGACTTTCTTGGACCTGCCAACGGTCGACATTTCCTGGTGATCATCGACCACTACTCGCGCTACCCCATCGTCGTGGCGATGAAGTTGATCACAGCTGACCGCACCACCAGACAGTTACAGCAGGTCTTCGCGACCTTCGGGATTCCCCAGCAAATCGTGACGGACAACGGTCCGACATTCACATCAGAAGCCTTCAGGAGTTTCGTCACAAGCCACGGAATCAGCCACCGGCGCATCACACCGTACCATCCCGAGGCCAATGGCATTACCGAGCGAATCAACAGGTCCCTGAACAAGCAGCTCCGCATCTCCAACGCCCAAGGAACCGACTGGAGGACGGCATTGCAGGAGTGGCTCGCCGCGTACCGCAGCACTCCGCACACGGCCACAGGAGTCGCCCCAGCCGACCTGATGTTCGGGAGACCAGTCCAAGACTGCATTCCAGGAGTCAAGCCGCAGGCTGCAGCAAAGACGGTCAGGAACAGAGACCGTCAGTACAAAGCCGCCATGAAGCACTACGCCGACGCGACAAGATCAGCCGCAGAGCATCGCATCCAAGCTGGCGATAAAGTCCTCCGCAGAAAAATCCAGCCATGGAAAACGGACACGCCATTTGAAATTCAGCCTTGGACAGTCACGGAGGTCAAAGGCGATTCTGTCATCCTGGAGAGCACGGGCGGCAGCAACTGCATGCGCAACGTCAGCGACGTTAAGCGACTGCCAGAGCGGCCAACAGGAGACGGACCAGACGAGACCGGCGGTCCAGAAGGCGACCCGACGGCCGCTTCGGCACCCGCGGAGCCACCGGCCGCAGCCGGTGCGGGGGAGCTGCCAATCGCGAACCGTCCGCATCCAAGAAGCTGCAAACTACCGCAACCCAATTATAGGACCTGATTTTTTTCGTGCAAAACTGACGAACCTATAAACCTCTTTTTGCTTTTTTTTGCGCATGACATTCATTTTTTAAATCCGATTTTTAATCCGTTAATCTCCGCGAAGGGGAAAGATGTTGCACTCTGCCCCCCCCCCTTTCTCGGCACGTTGATTTTAACTCCTGTGTACATTGCATCATAGATGTACACTTACTCTAGAGCAATCGATTACAGAGCTTTGAGCTCAAATATATAATAGCACCCCACGCCCAAGTCGGGGCCGTAAGCTTTTGGTTCATCTAAACTTCTGTCTCTCGCGTCAGTCACTACAGACAGAACCAACCCATGTCAAGTTCCTACGTGTACTATTAAATCGTATAAAAACAAGGAGAATAGCAATAATACTGTTTTCAGCTAATTTTTCCCCCAACTCAATGGAGCTTAAAACTAATCCTGAGCCTCGGAAAACAAAGCAGATTAGCCATGGTTAGCTGTCAACAGTGGGTCTGGCAGGGAAAATCCACTCATGCCGAACGACGGTCAATAATCCCTCGGGCACACGACCAGGTGTGTAAAGTTGAGCTATATGTGTGGCAGGTGTCCCTGCACCTTCATACCAGCTTACTATGCCCCGGCCCATTCACTCTGCTACTCGTAATAAAGAAACCATGAAGTTATGCATTCGGCCTAGAATATTATGTTAATTTTGGCGTATCGTTAAAACAGACCAGAGTAATAAAGAAAGTGGTAAAAATATACATGGTAGTGCAAATTAACGGTGTCAAGAATAGCGTCTGATGTTCCGTTTTGAGGCAGATTAAAAAAGAATACTTATTTTTTCCTAAGGGAAAATTCACAGAAAATGTTTATAAAAACACGTCAGAAATTACCGCTGTATGCTCGTATGTACTTTTGTTGAACCACCCACATTTCTTCAAAATGAATTACCTAACGCACGCATTTAGATTAGCATAGCTCAGGTCTTTAGCATAGCTCAGATCTTTAGCATAGCTCAGATCTTTAGCATAGCTCAGATCTTTAGCATAGCTCAGATATTTAGCATAGCTCAAGATCTTTAGCATTGCTCAGGTTAAAAAAACTTTCACTCGAACTCAACAACGATGGGAAAGCTTGGTGCTTGCAAGCCCCCCCCCCCCTGCACCCAGCCAGCAATTCCTGTCTCCGTATTTTGAGTTGGAATTCTCTCAGCATTAAAGCGGAAACTTGAGAACAGTTATTTTCTATAGTTTCAGTGAGACGGCAGCTGCTTCTCACTGCCTCTCACAGATCGTTGCTGCAAAAGTAGCAGATTTTATTTCTGTTCCAATTTCTCTGGTCAACGCAGCTGTTGTTTTTATAATTTGTTTAAAAAGTGCAACAAAATTAGAATCAAAATATGCTCGTATTAAAAAACTTATAACTGATAGTTGTAAAATCTGCGTATATTAACATTTTTATTGATGAAATTAGTGACAAAATTAAGCTATAATTATCTAGGAATTATTTTGGCTTTTATAACCAACAAAGCCAAGTACAATACCCAATCATGGAATCATAATCATTGAATGTGCTTAACGCAATGATGACAGTCACTTTCTATTCTATTTTCGAATACAAATGCAAAATATTAAATTCTAAGGCAAGAAGGGCTTGTTGGTAGCAGGGTTTTGAACGCTTTCAATAAGGCCAATAGTTAAACTGGTGATTTAGCTACAGTTCAACTGACGAGAGAGATTATTTTGTCTATTGCGCAGGCCATCTGTCCGTCATTTTTGTGGGCATGCAGCTGCAGTCATGGAATAATGGAATTATTTAACAAATATAGCAAACTGCCTGCAAAACATACGAACACCATCTTGATAAAATGGTACTTATATTATAATTATAGACTATGGGCCGTATGCAGAAAGCTCTGTCTAGGGTAGTCCGGTCTTGAAAAGCTAGTCTGGACTTGGATTTGGTATGCAGAAACACAAAGTTAGACCGGTCTACTATAGCAGAACTAAGGTAGCTAGACCATAGACTATAGACTGAACTACCCAAGTCCGGACTAGCTAGTCTGGACTAGGCTTTCTGCATACGGCCCTATGGATCTTTCGCTGCATTGGGACGGACAGTCAGCTAAATATGCTTTTTAACAAATTGGAATTTAGTGTAGAAATGCAGCGGAATCTCTTGCGTCTTCGCCAGCCCCGGCACCCGGTAGTCTGCCAGGGTGTTGTTCCAGAACCGCTCGACCATGCACTGCAGTGCCAGCCGCTGGAAGTTGTAGTAAAACTTGTTGACAAAGAACTCCGGCCTCTTATTCATAGCCGGCAGGTCTTTGATGCCCCAGATGCAGATCTGGCGCACAGCTTTGCCGGAGAGGCAGGGATAGCCGAACACGCCGAACAGCCAGTTCTTGTAGCGATTAAGAAACGGCTGCTTTACGTTGTCCGTCTTTAGGCCGGTTAGGTCTGCGCCAGGCACTTTGAGCACGTCCGGGTTGTGATTCAGCGAGGCAAATAAGGTCTCATCCGGGCACGGCCAGCCGCCGTGTTTTCTCAGGTGCTCAATGATCTGCCGCCCAACGCTCGAGAATACGTACTCTACGAATCCTCTGGTGGCGGTGATGTGCACCGAGCCTTTGTACCACTGGATCTCTTTCTTACTGCCGTCGGGCAGTTGAACCGAAAGCTGCGGCGTTCCTCTGTGCGTGCCGGCGTTCTCCAGGTTGTTTGCTCCGTTTAACGATTTGAGAATTCTAACGAGTTCGCGCATAGTGCGCAGCGGGTACTCCTGGCCTACCAGGTTGATGAAGTAACGCCATTTTTTGCTCATCTCCAGCAGCCGCTTCATGCAGTGCAGGTCGGCCTCTAGCACTGTGAACGTTCCCCAGTTCACATTGCTCCGGCTCTCGGAGACAATAACGTTTGGAAAGCAGCTGGCGTATTTTGTGACCGCTTGAAAGAATGCGTTGCTTGACTTGTTATCGACGTGGAAACAATAAAAGTGCTCCGGCCTGTACACCGCTCTGAAAAGCTTCTCAACTTGGTAGAAGTCTTTGAAAACAACGAGTGAAAATGCTAGCGGAAAGTCCGCTTCTTCTTGGCTCATGGTTTCAGTCACGTAGGTTTGACGGATTTCGGTACAGCTATCGGCCGCCATGCGTTCATCCAGGCGATAGTCACTGGGCACGTCGCAGTGCTCCATCAGCTGCTGGGCCTTCTTTTGCTCTGCCGGGTCTCCAGCAAGCAGACGATCGCAGGCCACCTCCGCCTGTCTGTGCGTTCGGCCCAGCCTGGCCTGAAGGCGCAGGGCTCGACCAGCCGATTGGCTCTCCAGGATTTGATGGCCGTCGCCTATGCCTATCCATTCGTCAGTGTTGCTGCTTCCGCTGCCACTGCTCCTACCGTTGCTGCCGCCGACCACGCCGTCATCTAGGTTGAGCTTTCGAGTTGCTGGCGGCGCAAAGGTCCCTGATGGGCGCATCGAAGTAGTCATCAGGTAGCCTATTAATGCACCAGCATTGAACAGCAACAGGCCTAGGAGTATCGTCTTCACTTGGACTTGTAGCATTGTTGATGACGGAATTTCGCCCTTATGTTGGCACCTGCGATGCAAGGTGAAATTTATTTTCAAGCTTTGAAGCAGTAAGCAAAACTCTCCTAACCCTCAGTTTTAACGTTTTAACCACTTCTGCCCCTCGAGTCTCTGCACTCACTCAGCGACTTCTGCAATAGAAATTTACCATAGACTCTTTCTATGGTAAACTTATTGTATATCGCAGAAGTAGTCCCTGACTCACTCTTACAAAACCCACTGACTGCAGAGCAGCCATAGACATCTGCGTCGGCCGACAAGCAGTCACAGCACTCACTCTTAGAAAACCATGGATGACTAGTCCTTCATCCATGTAGAAAACCCGCTAGCTGCAAGAGTAGCTTTCACACGCAGAGAGCTACGAGTATGGGTTCAAAATCATAAAGAAGAGGGCAGGCGTCGCCATGCATATACACTCAGCAACATCGAAAAGTCGCCACTCTATGCGCCAGTAAGCGATTTCTCTTAAAGTATTCTGAAATAAAAGATGCGAGAAAACTGATCGGGGTAGCTTTAATCCGTCCAACCCTCGCACACCGCTCCCCCCATTTCATTCCTCAACTCAAGTCTGCCGCGGCGTAGCAAATTGCGTCACTCGCAAAGATTGAGAGACTTTACCTGCACTCGTGGCGACTACAGACGTAACCCGCTGTGATGGCGACTTTTCAATGTTGCTGAGTGTATTTCAAAGCATCAAGCTCTGAGTATCAAGCTCTGAGCATCAAGCTCTGAGTATCAAGCTCTGAGCATCAAGCTCTGAGTATCAAGCTCTGAGTATCAAGCTCTGAGTATCAAGCTCTGAGTATCAAGCTCTAAGTATCAAGCTCTGAGTATCAAGCTCTGAGAATCAAGCTCTGAGTATCAAGCTCTGAGCTCTGATCAAACAACGTTTTCTATCCTTCGTCGCCAGAGGCTGAGAAGCTCAGCGGTAAGCGCGTCTGGCTCTCGCGCCACGACCCCTGGTGCGATTCCGTGCGCAAGCACTATTCATTGGGGCTTGAGCACTAAATTTTACTCCAAATGATTAAATGTTAAAGGTGCGATTCACACCTATGAGGGCCAACCTCCACTGTTTAGAGAGTGTACATGCCTAACGACTAGAAGGTCTAGGTCTGATGCACACACTTCTGTGTACAGTATTGGCGCTTGTAAGTGCTCAGGAGTCCGCGGAATGGGGCAGAATTACCTCAGCGCTGGTTGCGCAAGTGTAGAATAAGGAGGGACAACAGAATTGTCAGGCAAATTACAAAAAAATCTATAGATACTCACACAGTTGCGACGGTGTCAGGTGTGTCGGTACAGAGCTGGTGGTTGGAATTCTATACTGCTATAGTAAAGCCTGAAGTCCAATATTAGCAGCGGCAGCAGCAATTTATGAATGCCAAGGTGCTGTAGGCTCGTACTGTGTAACAAATAGAATTACTTAGCAGAGGCAACGAATAGAAAAGCATTTAGGCACAATTTATTTAAGCTCGTATGTTGCAAATCTGCTTTTGTGTTTGCCAGAAAAGAAACAGCCATGTGAGTGAGAGAGAACCAGTCTAAAATATGCAGCACCAACCCCACCTTTATGCCTCAGACTTCTGGCTAATAAGGACCCCCCCCCCAAAGCCAGGTGTCCCCGTATAGCCCTCCCTCTCGTGTCACACCCAACCGACACTCTGCCCGTACAGAGTTTCAATATATATCGCAGAGATTGCAGCAAGACTTACAAATTCGAAACCCCCCCCCCCAGCAGTTGTGAAGCCTACCCGCCCTCTCTGCCCGGCCTGCTGCTCGAGGCTTTCTGTACGTTTAATAGCTTCACACAGAAGCTTATAGAATGCCATCAGCCAATTACTGTCCTGGTGCGCAGTGTACAGCACTGGGCGTCTGTCCGCACTGTCGTCGTCTGTTGGCCCACTCAAGCGTGGCCTTTTTTCTTCTGTAATTCGATATGTACTTCCAACAAACACGCGCTTCCATCGCACTGAGATGACCCCGAGACGAGTTGCGTACATATCATGACTATGAAGGTGATGCAGATAGCAACTTGATAGCTGCATTTTTATACACAAATAGGAATAAGTCCCTACGTTGTTCGGCAAGGGGTCTTCAAAGACTCTCTTATTTACCTTAGTCGTCCATGAGTCTCTTAACGATCTGATACCTGATAACAGCTGGTAAAATGAATTGAAAGAAGGCAAGATTTTGTCCCAGATTAGTAAAAATGAAGCTTCATACCAGGGACAACTTAAACTTAAAGTTACAGTTGCCCCTGCTCCATACATGAAGACAGGACAGCGGCAAAACATTTATCTATGCTGGATAGATTACTAGACTAGAGGATTGCTGTAAGGGATGCGTCTACAGTCTTTAAAACCCAATCGGCACTGCTTGATCCCTGCTTCCGTTAGGCTTTTTTCTCGGTTAAGCCCTGAAAATATCTGCCTGAATAAATTCTCTCAATGGATTCGCTGGGCGCTGGCTGACTGATTGCATTTTTCGGTAGGTTTTTTACCCGACGTATCCAGGGAACTCCAGAGACATTGAAAAGACACTCTACCATAAAAAACTCAAAATTCGTTTCCATATCTTTAGCGTTCCCCCGACGTAGCATTTGAGTAACTATTTACAGGAGCAATAGGAGTTTGTTTCTGGATTTGTCCTCTTATTTCAATTCTGTTGGGAGCCCAAGGGAAAATTAGCAGCGTGTTAAAACAATTTTTTTAAAAATATATTAGAGAATAACGCTTTGAAATTGCGTTAGGAGCCGGCCATTCTGGTGGACTCCGTAAGAGTCGGATGTCAAAAGAAAGCAACTAGATGTCAGCGGTGAGAAATTGGATGTCAGATGCGAGAATGTGGGTGTCAGAGGCGAGAAATTGATGTCAGAGGCGAGAAATTGATGTCAGAGGCGAGAAATTGATGTCAGAGGCGAGAAATTGATGTCAGAGGCGAGAAATTGATGTCAGAGGCAAGAAATTGATGTCAGAGGCGAGAAATTAGATTTCAGAGGCAAGAAATTGATGTCAGGCAAGAAATTAGATTTCAGAGGCAAGAAATTGATGTCAGGCAAGAAATTAGATGTCAGAGGCAAGAAATTAGATGTCAGAGGCAAGAAATTGATGTCAGAGGCGAGAAATTGATGTCAGGCAAGAAATTAGATGTCAGAGGCGACTTAACTCACTTGACATAGCTGCAGGGTGGTCCGAGAACTCAGTCAGAGACAGTTAATGAGGTCCCGGTGGGCCTGCCTGCAGCGTGATCTAGAGAAGAGAGACTTATCTGGTTGCGTTTGTGTCTGGACGTTTGTTTTTTCCTGTTTGATTTGTTTTACTGATATCAAAGTGTCAATTCCAGTTAGTGTGCCATCTATTGGTAGACGTTTCAGCAAATGTCTTCAATGTCTGCACAAGAAGGATATACTGTGGAGAGTATAGAATGTGCAGATTTCATTCCCGCACTCGTGACCGTGAAGGAATACCATTGTTGGATGAGTCATCGTGCTGGAATGCACAAAACCGTGCAGGAATGCATTTCTTTGCCTAATGCTTTTTCAGTGAGATTGTACCATAGACATCCATTCCTGCACGCAAGCGTACAAGAATACCATTCCTTCGCGGAGAATCAGCCGACAATTATTACGCGCACGAATTCTTAAATTGGTTGCTCCACAGACCCCCCCTTTTGGGCCATAGACGATTTAAAAGCCTGTCTTCAATGGCTTGATTCTCCAACTAAGGACTAAGTGTACTATAGTAAACGCCGTTTAATGGAAGGTTAATATGTAAATAATAAACGCCGTTTAATTCACATTCTGTGGTTAGAATGTCCGAGGACCATTGGTTGCAGCCGAGGATATTCTAACCATAGACTATGATGAATTAAACGGTGTTTATCATATATGAAATTCGATTGCTTATTTTTGGGGGCATCCCATCTGATTGATAGACACATAGGCTTAGGCCATTTGATTCCGACCATAGACAAATACGAGGGGTGATCAAAAAGTTCTGCAACCTTTTGTTATAGCTTTTAGTTATAGAATCGGCAAAAGCCAAAAACTTACACATATGCGGCTATATCTGTTTGCTATATTTATATGCATTTTTGGCTTCCAAATGTGCTCTAGTCAAATTTCACAGCCATATATTTTCCATGTGTTTTCAGTAGCTGATGGAAACATCAAAAGACAGTGTTCGCTTCTATATCTTTATGTGCATGCAACTTGGTTGCAAAGTGACTGAGATTCATACCGATCCGGTGAATGTTTTAGCTGACTCTGCTCCATCATTTGACACGGTTGCCCGCTGGCTGCGCCATTTCTTGGAAGGCTGGGACAGCTTCAACGATGAACCAAGGTCTGGCCGACCCCGGACATCCGTGAACGAAGATGTCGTGGCCCATGCCGATGCAATAATTCGTGAGGATTGGAGCATTACGCTAAGATTAATTGCCTATGAGCTTGGTGTCAGCTATGGAAGTGCTCATAACATCATGCATGAGCGACTGGGCCGCACAAAGACCTGCGCTCGGTGGGTGCCCCATCTTCTCACTCCGGAGCAGCAAGCAGAGAGGGTGCACATCTGTCTCTTGTGGGTGCAAATGTTTAAGCCCCACGGCCCACGACGACTGTCGGATGTCATCACAGGAGACGAATGTTGGATCTCCTTATTTTACCATGAAGGATAAGCAGTCCAACATGGTCTGGCTGGCAGAAGATGAGCCAAGGCCTGAGGTGCTAAAGACCGGATTCCGCAGTTGGAAGCGGATGTTTACCATTTTTTCAACTCTCAGTATCAGTAAAAATCCTTCCAATGGGTGCCACAGTAACTGCCAGGTACTACACAGACACTGCTCTGCCAGGCGTGCTGCAGGAGCGGCAGGAACGTGCGCGAACCAGGCATGGACCTCGACTCCTGCTGCACCATGACAATGCGGCACCGCACAGAGCAGCCTCAACCATGGCGTACCTGGAGCAGCAGGGGGTCCGGCTGCTGCCCCATCCACTCCACCCTACTCTCCAGACCTAGCATCATGCAACTTTTGGCTGTTCCCGAGGATAGAATCCGTCATTTCTGGGAGGCCGTTTTCACACATACAAGACCTTGCCCAGGCGGTACATTCAGCTCTACAGGGTTTACCAACTTCGGAGTACCATGACTGCTTTCAGACATGGTGCATACGCATGCGACGGTGCATAGATAGTGGTGGAAAGTACTTTGAGGAAATGTGACACTGATTAGACGCCGTGGTTGCTGTAACAGAGTTGTGAGGTCACTTGCAGAACTTTTTTATCACCCCTCGTAAACTTCAATGTTCCGATGTTCACTTCAATGTTCCATATAAGGCTCCTGATTTCGAGGAGATTATATGATATAATATCCTAGTTTCTGTCAAATAATCTCACCTTAAACCACTTTAAAGCTCACTTTCAGGGAGGTTATTGACATAGATTTTATTTTGCAGGATTTAATCGATTACTTTCCTGGACATATTGCAAGGATTATTGTATGTATCTAAATATGCGAGCTTCTCTCTTCTCTTCCTTCGTGACTCGAGAAATTTCTTAATGAAAATTTGTCTATGGTAAGAATGTGGGGGCTTCGCCCCCACACCCCCAGCAGGGGCTTCGCCCCCACACCCCCATCCCCAACTTCAACCATAGACATACAAGTATGGCTCCGGGATTTATCTGAATACATCCCGCAAAATTAAAGTAGTTTAAATAAGATATTCTATGGTTTTTTACCGACCTCAAACCCATAGAATATCTTATACATAAATTACCATGGACAACACATTCCCGGCTCAGAATGGTACAATTTTTAACGATTAAATAAGCAATCGTAGTTTATGAAGCGAGAATTTTAGTAAATTACCAAGGTCACGAATACGTGTATATTTGCTAAATTGACTGAAGTGTCTATGCCATGTTTGTACATGTTTGTTTGAGGTCAGTCCGTAGTCTATGGTAAAAAGTATTTAACTTTTGAGGAGAATTAAATGTTTTAATGCTCCTGATATTAATTATACTTTTTTGCGATTGAATTCGTCCAAACTGCAAAACCTTTCGTCCACTAACGCTTTCTTAATGGGAGCTAAATTTAGATTATACCATAGACAACTGTGTTCACGCAAAACGGTTCATCCAGTTTGTAAAACATTTCGTCTAAACCCTTCGTCCAAACAGCTAACAGCTAAACGGAGCGACTTTATTTGATATCACGAAATATTGAACAAAGAAAAAACAGTGTCTCTTATTAGAATCGTTTTGGCTGTCTTTCTCTTGATCCCAAGGATATTGGCCAGTTGTTTCCAATCGCGGCCTTCTTCAACAGCCAAGGCTAATCGCCTGCGGTCTTCGTTTGACACTGGATGGTAGGGGCCTCGGTTCATCTTCGACTGTTTTTCCGGGTTCAGAATGGAAGATATGCGTTGCTGTAGCTGTAGTGGTAGCAAAAGCGAACTGTCAATTGGGTGTTAACTATGGTAGGAACAGTACACTCGGTCTCTAGTCTAGGGGACGAAATGTTTTACAAACTGGATGAACCGTTTTGCGTGAACACAGTTGTCTTTGGTATGATCTAAATTTAGCTTCCATTAAGAAAGCATTTGTGGACGAAAGGTTTTGCAGTTTGGACGAATTCAATCGCAAAAAAAGTATATTAAATGATCTAATTCTCCTCAAAAGTAGCCACTTTTACCATAGACTACGGTTTCCCGGCTCATAATGATAAAATTAACTAATCATTAAATAAGCAATATCTTATTTTATATTATACACTTACTTATGAGCCCCGTTGGTCTGAAAAGTGCTATTACTTCCCTAAGCTCGACCAGCTAACTAAAAAGTCACTGGCCGAAATCAAAGCAAACAATGGGTTAGTTGGAACTCAACCCCCGGATTAGCAGAGGATTCGTACCGAACAGAATGAGCAAACACTGTGTTCACCGCCGGGACTTAAACGTGTGTAATCATAGAAAAAACCCGTTGCTACCCACCCACGAGGAATAAAAGTAAACATGGAAAGCAGCAGCACTAGAGAGTTCTGAACTTGCATTGGTTACTATGGACTTAGGAAAATCCACCCGATGGTTTTGAATTTATCCTTTAACGTGAGAATACATGTGCACTGTGAGTGCATCTTGGAAAACCTCATACGAGCGTAGTTCCAAAACATGAATAACAATGAATAACAATATTTTGTAAATATAAAATTCGATTTCTGAGTGGATCAATATTCATCTGATGTGACGAGCATGACATTAAAATATATTCATCTATGATGCATACTGTTTACAGAGAATACTGCTACACACAGGGTCAGGTCATGTATGTCTAACATCAGCTGTAATGTAGTGCTAGTTGGTTTGCAGTTGGGCTTTGGGCACTGCCAAAAATCAAGTTGTTATTTTAAAGGACACAGTCGACTGGATCACCAATGCATGAAGGATAGCAGAGATGCGTTTGCATCTGTTTGCGTTAATTATTGTTTCCTGTTCTCTTCGATTTGTCGAAACTTGCAAGAAAGTCTAAAAAAATTCTTTTGAAAGTGGATGTGCGTGAGGGTGGGAACTTTTTTATGTTACCCAGTATGTACAATATTGCACGCGCAAGACGTGCTTCTCTCACACTGTCATATTGACTAGCTGCAACAGTGCAACTCAACGACAGACAAGAATTTGGTGCACGCTGACGAATCGATAAGCATCCATGATTAGTCGATGGTAATTTGCCCAGTACAACGGTTAAAAAGAGTTGAGGGACTGTTGAAAGAGCTGAATTGTGTCTTCATTCAACACTATGCTTCATTTGTTTCAAGTCCCCGACAACTGTATTGTACCATGACCTTTGTGCCTGCTGGGCACTTTTTCTTGCCTCTTAATGCCATAGACTACATTTAAGCCCGCTTGCAGGACTTTAATGCTTTAAACTTACTTTAATGCAAATTAGCGGGCAGTTATTGACATTTAAACCACTTTAAAGCTCACTTTCAGGGAGGTTATTGACATAGATTTTATTTTGCCGGATTTGATCGATCACTTTCCTGGACATATTGCAAGGATTATTGTATGTATCTAAATAAGCGAGCTTCTCTCTTCTCTTCCTTCGTGACTCGAGAAATTTCTTAATGAAATTTTGTCTATGGTAAGAATGTGGGGGTTCGGCTCTCGGGATTTAATCACATACCGACCTCAAACTCATAGAAAATCTTATATTTACCCCCGATTATTCTGCCCCACTTTGTCAAGGACACAAGTGTCTATGGCACAGTATATGTTATTCCCCACTTGTTTTATTTATTTTGGTCCTAAGCGTCTGAAGACGATTACGACCATAGATAAGTTAAACAAGTGGGGAATGATGTATTTATCCCCCACTTGTCCCGGTCAAGTAAGTCTATGGTCTAGTGTTGAATCATTTATTTGTCCGGGACGAATAAATATTTATTTGTCCCGGACGAAGAAACGATTTATTTGGAACTGACAAAAACAACAAAAAGGCCACAAAAAGCAACTATGGTTGACACTAACGCTAATAGACTGATAGTCAATGACAGTAAAGCACTTTTTGTCTTCCTCACTCCATAGTGATCACGACGGTGTTATCATTTCTAGAAACTTCGATTCGCATTTTCTTCGCAGGAGCAGTAGAAACTGTCGTAGACCCTGTTGTCGGAGCGCCTCCAGCATCAGGAACAATGGTAACCGTCGTAGTCCCAGTTGTCGGAGCGCCTCCAGCATCACGAGCAGTGGCAACCGTCGGAGTCCTTGAGGTCGAAGCATCTGCAGCACCTACAGCAGAGCGGCTGATCTGCAGCTCATTTGCTTCTTCACTGACACTCCAACATAGCGCTCAAGAGCAGAGCTCGAATGGCCTGTGACGCGGCAAATGTCAGGCTTACACAGCATCAAACCATCGCTATCGCATCAAACTCGGGACTGTTCCGTTTCGATCAGAACCATAGACTGTTGAGCTATAGTTCTTTTTTTCCACAAGACCAAGCCAAGTTGTGGAAAAATACTATCTCTCCCGTTTATTCATTCGTCTATGGCCAGAACGACTTCAAACTCGTTTCTAAGGCCTAAAAGCTTTACTTTCAGGTCTAAAAGTAAAGCTTAGTGCTGCTTAATAATTCTTAGTAACAGTTACTATTTTTTCAATTCGCAAAATAAGGAGTTTTGGCCATAGACATTTTTTGGATTTCATTATTTCTTTTTTTGTCTTGTGTGCTGGTGTGCACCCCCGCAAGGGGCTCAACGCCCCCTTGACCCCCCTTTCTTCTGACTTTGCCATAGACATTTTCAGTGGGCCGTGAAACCGACTGAATGCATTGGAGTGAATGGGATTTTACCATAGACAGTCTCAGCGGCCCGTGAAATGCGGTTTCACGCCCGCTAACTATAACACTAGTATGGATGGGCCGTATCGGGCAGAAACGAGCTAACACTCCTCGGCGTTATAGCTCGTTTCTGCCCTCTGCAGCCCATCAATATTGGTTTAATAAACGGGAGAGATTATATACTTATTACTCAGTTCATGTCAAGTGAGAGGAAAGTTAAGATAAAATCCTGCAACGTACTACCAACGACTTATCAAAATACTAAAATCACAATGAGTATTCCTGACGACTTACTTGACTTGACTCTGCCGGACATGGATTTTAATCTTGACGTGCTCATGGTGGCCGAAGGCGACAAACAACGTGATGGAGTGGTTTCGAGTCGGCATGCGTTGATGAACGAGTTGGAGTTGAATTTGCAACTGAATAAAGCGACACCTGAAAATACTAAAAAGAAGGCTGATTGGATCGTTAGCTTATTCAAGCATTGGCATGAGCAGAAGAAGACTGCTTGGTCAACGGGTGGTGGTCCATCGTTAATGGTCCTGAAAGATCTCTCGGAGATGACGAAGCAAGATCTGAATTATCTTCTATCTTATAGTCTGCCAGAGCCAGTCTTCTGCTGTCATTACTACCTCTGGAGGTACTACTGCTCCCTCTTCTAATGCTGATGCCCACCAAGGACAACAGTCAACTGGCACCGTTAACTCCGAGAGTCCTAGTCCTAAGAAGATGCGAATCGAGATCTGTGGCGAATCGAATAAGGTCACGATTACTTTCGATTAACAATGCTTGTTTTTTGAGAACTTAATGACGAAACTGCAGTTCTTCGTTCGTTCTTCGTTTCTTACACGTCATTTCGTTCAAACAGAAATTCTAAAGTACTCGGGCCAATAAATAATTTATTGGCCCGGCCAAATAAATTTTTTTCGCATCAAATAAATGCTTTTCTTAGTCTATGACCGGGCCTAACTGGGTAATAAATAATATTGGTTTTGTCAGCCTAACTGAGAATAAAGCCATCCAAAGTGAGAATCCTGCCTACGCTGACTGCGAAGGGCCTGGCTGCGTGCAGCCTTAGTCTATGGGCCATAGACAATAAATGACAAGCAAAGTGATAAAAAGCCATCCAATGTGAGAATCGATTGGTCTATGCGTCGTATTCTTTTATTTTTATACCTTCTGAGCCATATGACTAGCCAATAGCTTGAACGGAATAACGGAAACAGGAACACACTGGATGATACAGTACAGTAAAGTAAAGAGTTAAAATCCTAGACCCATATGGCTCATAGACTAGGCTGGACGCAGCTAGGCCCTTCGTATTCAGCGTAGGCAGGATTCTCACATTGGATGTCTTTTTATCACTTTGCTTGTCCTTTATAGTCTATGGCCCATAGACTAAGGCTGCACGCAGCCAGGCCCTTCGCAGTCAGCGTAGGCAGGATTCTCACTTTGGATGGCTTTATTCTCAGTTAGGCTGACAAAACCAATAATACCCATGTTTTAAGGGCGTTAATTGGAAAATCAGAGGGGGTCGTAAGCAGCTAACGTCAAGCGACAGCCTCATTGGAAGTGTCGGCCAGTACACTTTGGAAGTAGCTTGGTGCTGGGGGGAGCTGTGTGGCGGCTAGCCTAATGACTTTCACTCGTAGTCTATGACACCACTTTTGCTTTTACGCACCGCGCTACTCTATTTAGCCCACGGGCAAATTCAAATATAAAACCAACCGTGTTCCTTTAAGATTTGCCTTGCTCAGCAAGCCGCCAAAGCTGAGTGATTTCCCCTGAACTCTTGGATGGCTGAGCGATTCTCCCTGAACTCTTGGATGGCTGAGCGATTCCCCCTGAACTCTTGGATGGCTGAGCGATTCTCCCTGAACTCTTGGATGGCTGAGCGATTCTCCCTGAACTCTTGGATGGCTGAGCGATTCCCCCTGAACTCTTGGATGGCTGAGCTATTCCACCTGAACTCTTGGATGGCTGAGCGATTCTCCCTGAACTCTTGGATGGCTGAGCGATTCTCCCTGAACTCTTGGATGGCTGAGCGATTCTCCCTGAACTCTTGGATGGCTGAGCGATTCTCCCTGAACTCTTGGATGGCTGAGCGATTCTCCCTGAACTCTTGGATGGCTGAGCGATTCTCCCTGAACTCTTGGATGGCTGAGCGATTCTCCCTGAACTCTTGGATGGCTGAGCGATTCTCCCTGAACTCTTGGATGGCTGAGCGATTCTCCCTGAACTCTTGGATGGCTGAGCGATTCTCCCTGAACTCTTGGATGGCTGAGCGATTCTCCCTGAACTCTTGGATGGCTGAGCGATTCCCCTGAACTCTTGGATGGCTGAGCGATTCTCCCTGAACTCTTGGATGGCTGAGCGATTCTCCCTGAACTCTTGGATGGCTGAGCGATTCTCCCTGAACTCTTGGATGGCTGAGCGATTCCCCTGAACTCTTGGATGGCTGAGCGATTCCCCCTGAACTTGGTGATTGAGCGATTTCCCCTGAACTCTTGGATGGCTGAGCGATTCCCCCTGAACTTGGGTGATTGAGCGATTTCCCCCTGAACTTGGTGATTGAGCGATTTCCCTGAACTTGGGTGATTGAGCGATTCCCCTGAACTTGGGTGATTGAGCGATTCCCCCTGAACTTGGGTGATTGAGCGATTTCCCCCTGAACTTGGGTGATTGAGCGATTTCCCCCTGAACTTGGGTGATTGAGCGATTTCCCCCTGAACTTGGGTGATTGAGCGATTTCCCCCTGAACTTGGGTGATTGAGCGATTTCCCCCTTCACTGGTCGCTAACTGGCTTAATCAAGCAGAATTTTTTACCATATATTTTCAACTTCTCTACTATAGAACAATAGTGTGTTAAACATCTTGCAACCAAAATAATCCAGATGTGAATCCTTGGAATCTTTAGACTAACTTGATAGAAACTTAATTTCCCCATGATTTGCCTTGGTGTAATTTGTCATTTAAAGCAAAGCTAGCGAAAACCCGAGCATAGACCTGCGAATCAGCTCATACACCTGAGCGCTTGTTCATAATCACCTCTTAAACACCTGAGCGCTTGTTCAGAATTCTCCTCATAACACCTGAGCGATTGTTCACAATCACCTTCATAGACACCTGAGCGCTTGTTCAGAATCACCTCATAGACACCTGAGCGCTTGTTCAGAATCACCTCATAACACCTGAGCGCCCTTGTTCAGAATCACCTCATAGACACCTGAGTGATTGTTCAGAATCTCCTCATAGACACCTGAGGATTGTTCAGAA